>JAJLZD010000029.1:0-83312 GCA_030571975.1 Yamadazyma olivae | reverse complement strand
AATCTGATGACCTTTAATGGTTCCTTTTAGTCGGTTTGATTCTCTAGTATATAGTGATGATAATAGACATTAGATTGAAAAAAAAAAAAGTGATGTGTTTGAGTTAAAAAAGAGATTATGTAGGAATTGGAAGACCAAATGAAAGGAGTTTTTCTTACTTGGTATTGTTCTAATTAAGCTTTCTTCTTAATGCTAGCCCAAAAGGGCTTACATGATGAGTGTGTCCTGACTAGCGCATCACCGCTAGGTACCTAGGTATGCAGTTTAGCTAGAACGAATGTACGATTAGCACTTGAAAAAATTAACTGTCTATAAATGGTTGATTCATTGTATATAGTTACTGAATTTTGTTTCAATTAGGTGCTAGGGATTTTGAAAAATCAAATAAGTACGACTGTTTGGTATATTAAAATTAACAAATTTTGCAAATTTTATTATATTTTATTTTGCATGTTGAAAACAAAATTTACAATAAAATTGACTTAAGTACGAGCCTCTTACTACAGAGAGGCAGTATATTCAAAATGGATAATCTTTATATTACACACAAGTATTCATCTATTCTTGAATATAGAAATCTACAGAAAACACTTCCTAGACTTTTTTTGCTACCTAAAAATATAGTTCGACATTGTTCTTTTTCGTGTTTTGTAACTTCTCCATTAAATTCATATGCGAAGCGAATAATTAAAGAATTGGTAGTATGACAGAAGAAACGGTGTATGCCAACTTTGAGCCTAATGAGGCCAGAATGCTTAGGAAGGGCAGAAACAACCAGCTTTTGATTGAGAACCCAATCCTATCCAGTGCTTTGTCGAAGATCTTTCCCTATTTGCTACTAATGGACAATTTGTTGGAGATGATAACTTGGACTAATGGTGATCCATATCTGAATTTATTGTTAATAATTGGTTACAGTATAGTGGTTATGTATTGGAACTATCTCAATATGGTTATAATTCCTTTATTTTTGACTATAAGTTTTGGTTATTTTATTTGGCTTGTAAATTCTATTATTTATGATACAAAATTTAATGAAAAACCAACAATTGATGAGATATTACTGACTTTACATAACATTACCATAAGATTTGAATTAATATTAAGGCCAATAAATAAGCCTAATCTAAAGGTCAAGAACTACTTACAGATTTTCCTTGTATCAATCCTTTTAATACCGATAAATGTTTTAATCATCAACTATTTAATTAGTCCTCAAAAATTTATTTGGTTATTTGGGTTATTTATTCTAACATACCATTCCCCATGGTCATTTTCAATCAGAAGATTATTATGGAGATCACTTTATGTAAGATTATTTATCTTTTATTTAACAGGTTTAAATATCAAGCTATATCCTGGCAATTCCAAAACTATGGAAATCAACCAAGAAGAGATCAATGACCCAAAATCAGTTGAAGATACCTTGAGTGGATTTAAAATATTAGAAAAGAATATTGAAAGTTCAACAAAATTAAATCAAATAATTAAATTTGAAATTTTGGAGAATGAAAGAAGATGGCTAGGATTAGGGTGGTCAAAATTTTTGTTACCAACAGAAAGAGCTAACTATTGTTCTGAAAACTCATTGGTTGAAATCACCAGCCTCAATGATTTTAAACCTCCAATATTTAATAATGATTTATATAATTATGAATGGGAATGGATTGACAAAAATTGGACAATTGACAAAGAATTCAGTAAAAACAAGAATAATGGTTGGAAATTCTTCGATAATAATTGGGAGCATGAAGATCTCAATGATGGATTTTCTAAATTTACCAGATCTAGAAAATGGGTTAGAAGATGTAGATTGATTCTTGATAAGAAGATGAATGTTTATGATGCATGATGTACATCAATAATGTACACAACGGTTTATGTACAAGCTAAATGTACAAGACTTAACTATTTTGCCCCTCTAATTCAATATTCTACGTAGATTCAAATTGAGGATCAAGATAATACAGATGTCTTTCAACTAGATACATCAGACTATACAATAATCTGAAGATAGAAGCTCAGGTAGTCAAATAATTTTGATAGCAAAGTAGTGCACAAACCGCATACATTATATCTCAGTAGATGAGACAAAAATTTTCATCAATGGAAGATAAAGGTAAAGGGGCCCGTGTCAACGGGAAAGAATGGAAAGATGATAAAGAAGCATTCCGTGTGAAGAGCTTTGGTGTAAAGAATAAGAGGTTCACCAGTTTTGATGTTCGTAACGAAAAGAAGATCCAAGAAGATAATTATAAAAATCGATTAAAAGAATTAAAACAGGAGAAGCTTGATATTAAACAACAAAGAATCGCTGAATTGAAGAGAAGAAGAGAAATAAAGGCCGAAAAAGAGAGATATGAAAAAATGGCAGAGAAGATGCATCGTAAGAAAGTAGAAAGATTGAAGAGGAAAGAAAAGAGAAATAAATTATTAAAAGAACGTTAAAATTAGTCAAGACTCCATTTTCAATTGAAGAAGTCTAGTTCAACGCCAACTACCTTACATAAAACCATATGCATACACAGTCATGTTAATTGCATGACCACATCAGTCTTATAAACTGTTCAAGTCACCCCTATATAGTGTACAATAGAATATCTAATCAGCGATGAGATTACCCGGATATTTAAAATCTATAAAAGGAGCGCGATTTCCCCCCAAAATAGAAAATTGCATTTTCAGGCATTGAGTTATAGGCATATAACTCAGGGTTCAGGAGAGAGATATCAAGCGAAAGCAGGCGATAGCAAGGTATCATCGACACACACAAGCTGTCCCAGCACTAAATAGACACAACATAAGCATCAGACAAATAGGAGAAAGCAGTTCTCGCACTGGCGCTATTGGGATACATTGACTTGTCATCTCAGATTACGTAATAGATAAAAACCCCATTTTACCAACCAGTACTTCATATATATAAAGGTAAAACATGGATTCATTGAACTTACCAAATACTGCAGCCAAAGCTCTGGCATTTACAGGACCAAATTCATTATCATACCCTCAAGGTATTGATAATTCTGCTGGCTATAAAAAGGAAGAGAATGATGGTATCATTGAACCTAAGACTGAAGATGGTGAAAATTCAGCTTTAGGTATTGTGCCAACTTTACAGAATATCGTTGCAACCGTCAATTTGGATTGTAGATTGGATTTAAAAACTATTGCATTACACGCAAGAAATGCAGAATATAATCCAAAACGTTTTGCTGCTGTTATTATGAGAATTAGAGATCCTAAGACCACCGCTTTAATTTTCGCTTCTGGTAAGATGGTTGTTACTGGGGCTAAATCCGAAGATGATTCAAAATTAGCTTCCAGAAAATATGCGAGAATCATTCAAAAATTAGGTTTTAATGCCAAGTTTACTGACTTTAAGATTCAAAATATTGTTGGTTCTTGTGATGTTAAATTTCCAATTAGATTAGAAGGTCTAGCATTTTCCCATGGTACTTTCTCGTCTTATGAACCGGAATTATTTCCTGGTTTAATTTATAGAATGGTTAAGCCTAAAATTGTCTTATTAATTTTCGTTTCCGGAAAAATAGTTTTAACAGGTGCTAAACAAAGAGAAGAAATTTATGCCGCATTTGAAGCTATTTATCCGGTATTAAGTGAATTCAAGAAGAGTTAGGATATATTTATTGATGAAAGTTTATGTATAAAAGTGTATTTTTAGAGAGTTTGAAGAGGTTTTTTTTTAATATTTAATATATGATGAATGATTGAAGACTTTATTAAAAACGAGAAGAAATTTATAAAAGGTTATGGATTTAAAAAAATATAAAATAAATAGTTTATAGGCTAATAAAAATTATTTTTGACTATACCATTTGAAATAATTACACTTACCTTGATTATTTATATTCATATTGGTTTTTGAACAACACCAGAATTTCTTCCCCCTTGTTTTTGAATTATTCAAACTGGTTTTCAACATACAGGGGATACCATGTTCACAATTAGGAGGCAACCCAAAGAATGATTGAATGTTTAATGCCTTCCCTTTTTCTGTCTGATTTCCTCTTTGTGATATTAATGAACCTTGTGATTGTGATGAATCAGAGTCAGTCTGGGAATTGTCAGCAAGGAAAAAGTTATTGATTGATAGTTGGCCCTTTTTCTTCCTGCTTTTGTATACTATTGTTCGTTTTTGTTCTATCTCAACATCTTCAGCCTTTCTTTTTACAGATTTGAATAAGGTAGATATATCATGATGTTTAACTAATTTGTAAAATAAATTGGCTTCAAAATCAAGTTTTTGAACTGTAAATTTATCGATTCTATTTACCTTAAAATCGGTAAATATAGGACAGTGGTCAGAACCCATTAAGAACGGCCAAATGTTGGCATTTACCATAGTCTTAGACCAATATTCGCTTGTCAAAATTAAGTCAATTCTTGATCCATAATTTGACTGTCTTGAATTCTTTAAAGTATTCCAAACAGTATATAGTCCCATTTTCCGTTTTTGGTAGATTCTGGTGGTATCGTACAAGAATTGACTATCAAGCTGTATTTCTTTGTAGTTACCTATAGTTGGTTTGACGTATTTATTTAGATGCCATCTGGCCGTAGTCTCTGCTCTGAATTTAAGGCATTGAGGAAGATTTTTGAGCTCAAATATTTCACCGTTTTCACTATATTCAATCAAGTTCTGTTTGAGTCTTTCATTTATACCTTCTGCTTGATCAATTAAGTCAAGACTTATGTTAATGTCTCCAATGACCATGATTTCTTTATTCATTTGAATTAAATTTTGGCATCTTTCTATTAAAAGTTCCATAAATCTAATCTTGAAAGTTTCTCCCTCCTCAGTACCTATGGAGTTTGCAGGGCAATACAACGCAAATATAACTAAGTTATTACTTAGCTCAATCACTATTGATCTGCCTTCACTATCTATTTTTAAGCCGGAATTTTCATTTATTTCTGGGTAACCTCCTATTTTGCAACTTTTATCCAAGTCTCTTATTTTGGTTCCTTTGATCTGTAGATATCCTGTCAATCCTTCTTCTGCCTTCACTACATTCAAGTTGTACTTGATCATGTCATTAGTGCTAGGCACTCTGACAAATAACCCAACACCACTATATCCTTTCTTAACCTTGGGAATAGTCACAAACGACCTATAGCTTCCTGTAGGAAAGTTATACGCAGACAAATTACCAGAAGTGATTTTTAACTCTTGCAAACATACAATATCTGCTTGCAAAGCATCGAATATCTTTTCTAACAGTTGGTTAAATTGATTCCATGGATGGTAGTTATAAAGAGTCCTAAGTCCATTCACGTTAAACAGGATCACCCTGATAGAATCCTCTTCTTTTGAGTCTATTTTATCCAACAAGCCACCTACTTCCATCCATCTATTACTTTCAGCGCCGGCTCTTGTTGTACCTAATCCAGCTTCCTAGAAACACAATTGAAAGATCTTGAATATGGGTTTACGGGTGCAAAGCCTCACGCGTTTTACGCGAATGAAAATTTTAACAATTGACCACATACAGCCAAGTAGTTGATTGATTATAGAGTGGAACTAAACAGGGTTTTACAGATTAGACTCAAACGAATATATACATAAAAGTGATATATATTATTTGCTAGAATTAACTTTCATTTTTTGAAGTTTGCTCACGTTTTGTTAAAGATTTTGCCATTCCTTAAAACACTTTATAGCTGTTTATTACTTTGTTATTAGTATTTGTGAATCACGTCTTGTTAACCGTTACAATGATCGATGGTGAAGTATTATTGAAAAGTTCCCCTTTTATGGCTGCTCATAATGATACAGAGTACAATTTATCTCATACTAACTCTGAAATCTTAAAATTTCAGTTACAGGAAGAACATAAGAACAAAATTAAAGAATTAGAAAATGCCGATAATAATAATTCGAGTGTTATTGATACGAATAATTTTAATATTCATTTACAAAATAAATTGGATGAAGGTGAAATTGCTATTGAAGAATTGCCAAGTTTGATCTCAACTCCAACTTCCATCAATGAGGACGAAGATATACTGTATGAAAGTATCAATAAACCTAATTATCTTAATTTGAAAATATTAATTGAAAATTCTGCTTTTGAAAATAGTAAATTAGGTAAGAATTCAATTTTATCCATAAAATCTTTAAAAATCATTAAAAATTTAATTGATGAAAAAAAAGATTTGAAAAATTATTATTTGTCAAAGTTATCTATTTCTCAACAGTTTATTTCAGATTTAATGGACGAAAATGATATTGATTCCAGCATATTGTTCAAAATTATCAAATCAACTAATTCTTTAAACCAAAAAATTTTAGAGTTGAATGAAGAAATTAATGATTTGACTTTGAAATTAACTAACCATAACTTATCTTGCTTATTACTAGGCTATATCGAGGATATCAAATTAAACGGTTCTTCAAATTATCACAATACCAATTCAAGTCCCGAGAACATCAAACATATGTTTGATAAGTTCATTGGGTATATGGCTTCAATTTCTGTTCAAAGGAATATTAATTTGCCACCACCTCCAAATATTTCCAATAATGATAACGATAGCCTTTCATTTGAAAATAGATTCCAATGGTTACAAAAATGTATTGATACTTTATTAAGTTCTTCAAACGACAATGTGTTGGTCGGTACAGCAGATGATAATACTAATATGACAACTATCCCAACTTCAGCCAATACTCCATCAAAGAATTTGGGTGACTTGAATGATTACTCGATACTAAACGAGTCTTCTATATTATCAATAAGTCCTATGAAAGCATCATCTAATGATCAAATAAAATTGATAAATGAATATAAAACTGCATTGAGTGATTTAAAGTTTAGTCACCAGTATTTAGTCAAAGAGTTCGAGTATTCAAGAGAAAATTCAATGAAAATAATTCAAGATCATAGGAAGAAAAACAGTTTATTGGAGAAAGAATTGAGCAAATTAAAAAATTCTTCAAGTATAAGCAATAGTCAAGATTATGATTCGAAAGACTTAGAAATAAGCAAGCTCAGAAAGCAATTGAACAATCTCAAAATTGATAAATTAGGAAATGAATTGGAGAACAATGAATCAAATTCTGCTTCAAAGGGCTCAATGAGTAATGGAATATTGAGAAAAGAATTCAAGAAGATTGTTAGTGAAATTCAGGATCAATATGAAATTGAATTATCTCATGAAAGAATCTTAAGAAAGAAATTACAAGACGAACTCGAAGGCTCGAAAAATTAAATATGGTATCATTATTGTATAGTAGTTATGTATTTTACTCGTTTGTCTTGGTCAATATATTTTGATATATTTGTTACACAAAACCTATAAACGCGATTGTGACTTTGTACTCAAAGTTGGGTCTCATCATTCAATATGCTGCTGGACAACTTCAATAAAGATGACGTTGCCATGTATGGAATAATACAAATGGCAGATAGCTATTATCAGGTAGCAAAACGACAGACTATATTGAGTTCTACAAAGCTCGGATTGAATAGATATAGAAAGTTGATTTACTTATCGATAAAATCTTTCAAGGTCGTATTATCCAAATATAATATGAATTTAGACCCCGGAGTCAAGGTGGTAGTACTTTTTAAATTAAGTAAGCTTATATTTGAAGAGACTACCAACTATGAAATTGCTGAGAAGTATATTGAAGAATGCTTGAATATTTGCAAAAGAAATGGAATGGCTAAGTTTGAAGTCTTAGCTTCTATTTTACACATAAAGATATTGAATGTGGCCGACAAAAGTTATTGTTTAAGAAAGTTGAATGATTTGATCACTTACTTCAGTACTTCACCTAATATTTTAGGTATATTATATCTTTTCAAATTCACATATTTCAATCATAACTTCAACATGGATCACATCGCAGTTCTGAATATTAAAGAAATGAATAGTGAGCTCAAAACCTTCTTACTTATAAACATGGCTCATTCATATTTTGATAGTTTTGAGTTGAATCGGCTACGTAAATCATTAATCGATGCAAAAATAGCCCTTGATGAGTCGATTAACTCACCAAACTATATTAAACTAAAGGCAATGTTGATGTTCATGGAATTGAATGAGGCATTGCTTCTTAACGATGTTACTAAATTGAATATTTTCGGAAAAGAAATTGTAAATTTTGCATCTCAAGCTAAGAATAACTGGTCTAAACATGATCCCAGCTTTATAATATCCTCGGGTGATAACTCAATCAACTTGAGCATTGAATGGCTTTGTAATGATCAGTTCTTATCTTTAATTTACTTGTACATTGGTATAACACTGCTATATGGAAGCATTCCGGCTTCCCAGGCGATAGTCGGAAGTAATCAAATCATAAGAAATCTAGTATCTGAATTTAATTTAATTTCATGTCAAACTTCAGCTGGCCAAAAACTAAAATTCAAGACTAAGTCTCAAGGTTGGTCTTTCAGCTTGAGTAATTTAGAATCATATTATACCAGGTCTTTAGAATTGAGATTAGCAACATCATTCTATACTAAATGGGACCAATTCTTGCGTGGTGAATCGGTTGATTTGAATAAAGAACTAACAGGGTATTCTTTTACACAATTCGAAAAGAAATTTAAAAAACAGGTATTATACCTAAGGGCCATATCTAATATGACTTCTACAGATAATAAGAGGGTCAATTTCAACTTAGTTGTAAATGATCTACAATCATTGAGTGCCGGACCTAAAACTGATATAACAGTATTTTCATTCTTACAGTTAATTAACGTTCTCAATTGGAGACGTGATATAGCTTCTAAAGAAAATGATTTGGAGTCTTCTCAGATATTTTTGAACCAGATTGATAATGTATCAAGACTTTTAGATAATTTTATTGCTACAAATGAGAAAATCTTAAATTTGGTTAACAGAAACCTTGAATTGAAGTCAACTATATTAGCATTAAGCTCAATCTGTGATTTATCAGTCCCATGGTGTTCAAATATTAAGAAAGCTATTACTGGGATCAATATAATGCAAGTTCGATCGTTTTTTGGTTCAGTCTTGAATAATGTTGCTCGTGTGTATCTTTCTGAGACGTCAGAGGAATTCAAAACAGAAGTTTCATTAATGGGAAAGAGAGTGAAAGATATACTTCAAGCATCTAGCCCTCTATATGTTAAAGGTCTTCGGAATATTGCAATTTGTGCTTCAGAGTCTTTTCTACTTGTTTTGTCCAAAACAGATGATGACAAGGGTACCATTCAGCAAAGTGTAATAGAAAACTATTGTAATATCAAGCCCATTCCACAAGGTTTGAGTAACTACACTAACATCGTCAATGCATTGTATAGTAACTAGAGCATATATATCTTTGATCTTAAATTAATTTACTTAATTATACACAACTATATATAATATATATGCCTTAGCAATATGCTATAAAAATTTGATATCCTTTTTTTTCTGATTTTACATTCATTCATGTCGTTCTATTACATGCCTTTAATAACTAGAAAAATATCTAATCCTTTTTAGATTTCTTCTTCTTTGGGGAGGATTCACCGTCATCAGCTTTTCTCTTCTTTTCTTTCTTTTCCTTCTTTTCTTTTTTGTCTTTCTTTTCCTTCTTTTCCTTCTTTTCCTTCTTTTCTTTCTTTTCGGATTTCTCTTCACTAGCTTCAACTTCAACAGATTTCTTTGGATATTGAATTTCTGGAGCTTCTAATTTTGAAGCTGGTACTGGTGGAGCTGGTTCATCGTCGTGATCTTTATATTCGTTTTTCCAGTTTTCTGGGGTATTTTCGTTGACTCTTCCGTATTTATCCAATTTACCATCAGCTTTCATTTGCTTTTTCTTTTGAGCAATTGGACCTAAACCCCATCTCCTTGGGTAAGTATCTCTTTCCATAATACATCTTTTAACTTTGGCAACAACACCGTGATCACAGCCTTGTAAATCAACTGAAGTCATTTGAGCAATACCAATAGCAATAGCTTCACCTTTAGTGGTCATTAATACAACTTCATCGTAGAGTTCAATACCTTCTTCGTATCTTAATAAACCTGGGATCATTAATTTAGCCCCGTAACAAACGGCATTAACAGCTGAATCTTTTACGACGACTCTTTTGTAACCAACTAATAAAGTTTCTAAAGGTTGGATGACCTTTCTCAAGTAGGTCTCGTCTCTGGTGTTATCGTAGACGTATTGAGCATCTAAAACGTCATGTAAAGTAACCAAGTTATCATTTTCACTCATAGCACCAGACCTAACTCTTCTCAATTCTTGCATATGGCCACCGACACCTAACAACATACCTAAATGAACACATAAAGTTCTCATATAAGTACCAGCTTCACAAGAAGCCCAGAAAACACTCAAACCTCTCTTGTTGTCAAATTCAATTAATTTGGAATCGTAAATAGTACGAACTCTTAATTGTCTTTTGACAGCAGAAATTAAAGGAGGTCTTTGGAATAAAGCACCAGTTAAGTTTTCTAAAGATCTGGCCATATCTTTTTCATCTTTTAATTCTTCGTGTAATCTAGCAATACAAACATATTCTTTACCGGCACCTTGTTGAGACTTAACCAATCTAGTTGCTCTATCAACACAAACAATCAAACAACCGGTAACTTTAGGATCTAAAGTACCAGAATGACCAGTTTTTTCAGCTCTCAAAATCCTTTTGACCCATGCAACAACTTCATGCGATGATGGGTTAGATGGTTTATCTAAGTTAATCACACCTGATGAGATATAAGATTTAATATCTCTTTTCAATGGTGAACAACCACTTGGGATTGGGGTATAATGTCCACTTCTAACTAATAATTTGTCAAAGTTTTTCAATAATAATGGCCATTCAGAGGTGTCGTTACTTGGAGTAACGTTCTCTGGCTTGATAATATATTCGTCGGACATCTCTTTTTGCTCTGGTTCTATCAAAAAATTTTTCACTTTTTTCCTGAGATGAGACAAAAGTTTTCCTGCGTCTATATGCAGGAGTTGATAACGAATAAAGAATTCAGAAAGTAGAAATGCATGATATTATGTAGGAGAAGGTATATAAATATATAATGAAATATTCAGGATAGGCCCATTTTATGTGATATCTCATTTCTAATAAGCTCTAGCCAAAACAAATCACGGCCAATGTTTCTAACTGATTTTACGCACATATCAAATCTGGTATCATTAATAAGTTCGTTTTGATCGTTAAAGTTACCACTAATAAGTCCTATTATATCTTTGTTTGCTTTAATTTCGCTGGTAACATCATAAAGTTGATTGGTCAATACCGAATCGGGGATTATCAATTCATCTAGTGAGAGTTTACCTCCTGGGAAATAGATATGATTATCGTCATCGTTATTCAATTGTTGAAGTAAATTTAGTTGTGAATTAAGCTGGGTAATTTTGCTGACTTGCGACATAAGATATTTTAAATGTGATTCAATGTACTCTTTATTTGCAGAAGCTTGGTTGTGATGATGATTCAACTGTTCATATAAACCATCAACTTTTAAAGTATTAGTATTAACAGTTTCTAACATACTCCTATTTTCAGGAAATTCTGGCAATGCTTTGTTAATTTCATGAGATAGATTGTTCAATATATCTGACTTTAGTGAATTGCTTGAATTAAGACGGTCATCATCATCCATCAAACTGTCAATTGGGATAGTTCTCTCAGCTACATTCCTTTCATAAGTGGGTGGTGTTTGCGGAAGTCGATTTTGAAAAGTTTGTCCTTGTGTTACTCTCACTGTTGATAAAACAGGCGAGTTGGGACCACTTGCAGGTGAGTTTCCTTGGTTATATGAACTGTTTCGACTGTGACTTGCGACATATGGTGGGGCACTGTGACTGGGTATTTCATAACGATTTTGTACTTGAGGATAAGTATGAGGCGGTGAAATTGACTTAGGGAAAGTTTCTGATCTAGAAGAGATTGATGGTGATATTGAAGTTGATGGAAAAGGTAACGGCAACGGATTTTGATACTTCAAAGGCACAGTATTCTGTATTGGCTTGTCAGGTATTGGAGGTCCGTTAACAGACCTGGACCCGGTTTTCTGTACTGGTAACTGCTGGGTTAAAACCGAAGACAGTGAAGTTTGTTGCTCTCGTAAAGGAGTTTTCATTGGCTTGGGGGGTATAAACGGACCATTTGATTTATAAATTGGACAATCATTAATAAATAGATTTGTTAACAAGTTAACTAAACCTATTAAATTGAAATCATTTGTTGATCCTAAGTCACTTGCATTACAATGCTGATACCAATCCGTCAAATAAGGATGATAAAATCTACCTTGACTGTCAATAAAGTTATTAGGCTTTAAGAAGATCCCGTTAGAATTATCAGGTATCACAAAAACTATTGGAAGTCCAATTTCACCGTCAAACTGTTCACCGTCACTAAATGGGTAATTTAAAGGTATCCATATCTCTACAGGGATATTATTATCGGTTAATTTTCCAAAAATATTAATCAATAAGTTTGAAATACCTGTTGTGCTAGAAGTATATACCCTCGTCCTGATTCTGAATCCTTTATCAAAATATTGTTCCAAAAATTGAATCACATGGGTATATACCAACTGCTTGTGGCTATATTGAGGTTGTAAAATATTATATAGCCATTGTACCAATTGTGACGGTAATCCCATGTTTTATAGTGTCTATTGTTACTACCACTTTATTTGGCCTTCTATTTCTTGATAGTCGCACTTTATCGAAATTTATCAACACTTTCAAATTCCAATTGTCTAAGTTACAAATTAATTTACATAATTTACACTAACAAATATGAGTGGGTATGTGATCAATGACATTAAGTGAGTTCTTTGCTTTTGTGCATGCTTTTACTAGAGAGAATCCCTTGAAAATTGATAAGAAAACAGAAGGAAAAAATAACAAGGGGCAATTCCGAATGATACTAACTATTGTAGATATACTGTCTTAATTGTATTTGTGCTTGTTGCTGCTTTGTGTGGTGTTGCTTGGGTTGCTGCTCCTAAAGAAAACAGAACAGTCTGGAGATCTTCTGTCATATTGGCCTTGTCAATGTGCTACTTAATGTGGGCCATAACATTTTTGAGTCAGTTACATCCTTTAGAGGCTCCAAAAAGATCCGATTTAAGACCTGAAAAATAAACTAGATCTTTGTTTAAAACAACCAGTTGCCAGAGCTAATGCTGACATGACATAACATTAATCTTGGAATAGATTATCTCTTCTATATAATTTAAAAAATTAAGCAATATACATTATAAATTCATCAAATAGTCTATCAGAGCTTTTACAAATCTTTGCAAGTTTATAATGAACTGCAATTATATCCATTCATATTTCTGGTTCCAGTAATCATTGTCATTTCTGTAATTATTGCTGAGTCCGGGTAATTCAAAATTATATCTTCTCTCAACTACTGAAAATTTTTTTTTTTTTAATCATCTGTGACTTAAACAATTGGATTTTGAAGAGTGATTAGTTCATAGAATAAATTATTCTTAGATTTCATGTTTTATAAACACACAGATCCCACAGAACATATACCTGTAATTCTTTTTGTTTGTGGACACATTCGAAGAATCATTGGATTATGATTATATTAAAACAAGATTTTAAACTAGTCATAAACCAATGCAGACATGGGCTTTAAAGAATTTGTCAGCGTTATTCACAATACAAAATATCTTGTGAAGCCCTATAGCTGTTTGCAGGTATATTCTTCTTTTATCTCCTGATTCTGCCCCATGTTCTTTATTCTACCGTAGAATAATGGGTTCTGTTTATGGAGAAGAGAAAGCTTTATAACGAATTAGTAACGCTTGATACTTGTTTCTAGTTTTTTATACTGATCATGTGGTTAGGCTTTGTATCCTTGTATGACAATTTAACACCTTTGTTAAGATGCCTGATCGGTCTCCACTACAATTGTTCTCTAACTTCAAACTTTTTACTGACTACAAAAAACTTTTGAGTGTAACAAATCTTATGTTCTATCCAGTTCTCTTACAACTGTTATTTGGGTTCTTCTTCGCTAAAAATAGGAACAAACTAAAAATTAGTCAGGAGTAAGAAAAAACAGATTACAATCAATTAACATACAGTGCTGAAATTTTCGAAGTGATAATAAAATTCCCAATAAAAACCTCTATTCAAAACAAAACCATTTTGTACCCTAGGTCTATTATCCAAAAATTAAGTGCTGATGACGAATAAATAGAACAAAATATTAAATATTAAACAGTATTAAAAACCTAACGAAAAAAATTCAATTGGAATTCATCATCTGATTGCAAATCAAATTCACAAACTTGTTGAAAGACCAAAGAAGATTAAAATTTCAAAATAACCTGGTCACCAACTATAGCAATTCATATTATATAGACAAAACAACATAAATACAAAAACAAAAACAGGAAAGAGAAACCTGACCAAGTATATCCAGAACTAGTTGTTAGAATCAAACACATACCAACCCAATCGAATTAACAGTATTACAAATTGTGGGAGTAACCAGCAAAATTAACGACGGAAAACAATGAAAACAAACGAACTGTTCTTACTTTCAAATAGTACTTGCGAGAGCTTTCATTAAGAACTTTAAATAAGGAAATAGACGCAACTTCCAAACTAATAAACCTTCTAACTATCTCTCCTGTTGCAGCCTAACAACTAAAAATAAATTAATAGCAACAATGAAAATTAATAACTACTTTTGGATTTTAAATGGAAAATATATTAGGATCTTCTCAAAATATGAACTGGGAACAAGATAACCTATTTTAAGCTATTGGAGTATCAAAGAAATTCTTCAGTAAACTATCTTTGAAAATATATACAATAACACAAATTGTTTTGCAGAAGATATAGTATTTGAGGCGGAAATCGGTTAATCCATGAATTACCACAGATAATGAATTACTACAGATATAGCTTTCAAAGACAACTGTCAAAATAGTAGGCAACTTTATGACAATTTCTCTGAATTCGGACTACTCTAGTTTATCATAACATATACATTATTTCTCTCTATCGGCTTTGCTACCATAACAGATAACAAGTAACATCCACATGAAAGAGTTACAGCTCAGTCATTATCTAAAAGAGAGAAGATAAAAAAAATGAATCAACAATTTCCAATTGAAAATGTAACAGTGTCCAGAGATAGCAAAAAAAACAGAAAGATACCTATAGGACACAACTCCAATGCTTCAGTAGATAATCACCAACATGACTGTATAGTATGGTTAACGTAAGGATAAGCCTACAGTGGGCGATTTCCAATCACAATCTTGTTTTGGTTATTAATCTAACGGATCCTATTTACGAATTCCATACTTTTAGCCTAAGTTAGAAGCTCCTTTTCTGGTAATCCTATTTAATCATGGATGTTAATCAAGATTTAGTTCGTTGTACTTATTTCAATAAGTTGCTTCTATTAACGCCATTTGAAAACAAAAAGGGCAAAAGTACTCTTATTTGTTGAATTCTAGTACGCCCGGCAAAATATCAAACGCCTAGGATAGTTCTAAGCGAGATGAAACATGAGTTTGTACATGTTTGGTAGCTGGTTGTACATATATTAGGGATAGTGTTGATCAGAATGAAGCGAGTAATTGTAGTTTACCATGCGTATATTATACAACCTATTGAGATCTATTATTTATTTTTTTATATGAAACCGATTTAGGTATACTGCTAATATGACGTTGGGAATTCAAGTTATGGATTTCTTAGTTTACAATCTAAGTGAAAATATCAAAACTTCTTGTCAACATCTACCTGTAATAGTGAGGTCAGAATTCTTCATCTGCTTTATAAGGTAACGGATCTTTCTCTATCAGCGTTATGCAAGATATTTTCTTACAGTGATAACCTATTGTTTTCCCATCTCATTCTTACTTTTAGAGGATATTAGGCATGTTTCTGAGTTCTGGGCTGTTTCATCTCAAACTTTGAATTATTCTATCTTCTTTAACATGGTACCACACTTTGTCTCGTTGGATGCTGTAGTAGTACAATATTGTTAAAATTGTTATTGATAGGATCTTATCACAGCAGTCTTTTGCAGGCTACGTTGACTTCTGTTAGGTATTTCGTCTTCTATAATGACTGGTTTACGCTAGTTAATCTTAGAGCAGTATTTATTAATGTCCTTTAAGTCTTCAATTATTGAGTTGTAGACTTTGTATAGCAGTGCATATACACCTTCTCTGTAGAAATTGCTATAATAGCTTTTAGCTGAGCTGCTGGTAAGGAATTTTTTATTTGTTTTTTGCATCTGCTTTATGAATAAGGACTTCTTAGCTTTTCTTTCCTCATCTTATACCCTTTATTACATAGTCAAATTAGATCGGTAATGTCTAGAATGGAAACATCTACAATAATGTGCTACCCATAAGGTATGTTGTAATAATCAATTTCAAAGAGATTTTAAATCGTGTTTTTCGATCATTCTAGAATGCAATGCATAATCAAATCATTTTACTTTTGTCCTTCCTTTTATGATACTCCAGATGCGAGTTTGTGTAATCTGGCTAGCTTTCTACTTGAATTTGTTTTTCGTCTTCCGTTCTACAGAAGGTTTAAATTTTATGTCTGCATTAGTCGTGGTATGAGCTTTACTGACCTCTTAAGGATAGGTTATATGCCAAGTGATATCCTTTTCAATTTTAGTTGTCATCAAGAGTGTCTTCCTTTGCTGAAAGTTTATTACTCAATTTGGTTTATCAGAAACGTCCATGCTGCCTGAAGCATTTCCATGAGAGTAATTTTTTAGCTTGATTTAGGATGATGAATGAAAAATATGTATATTAATAATTGGTCAATGGCATCTGATACGACTTTTAATGAACTAATGTCCATTTGTATTCAATTGCTAAATATTTATCATGAGTAAAATCAGAAGAATTCCGAACTTCAACTTTATAGAAGGTTAACTACTTCCACAACCTCCAGAACCTCCACAACCTCCACAAACACTACTTTGTGTGTTTCTCTTTTCTGAAGCACAAACGCCATCGGTTCCTCTTCCACAGTTAGCTGGGTTAGCGTTGGAACCTGACCCAATGCATTTACTTCCGATTTTTGAATATCTTCCACATGCCCCTTTTTTACCTCCACACAAGCTTGCTTTATCTATTATTGTGCTACATAATCCATTTTTGTAGTATTTTTGGTGTAGCAGATTTGATCCATCAATTGGAAGTAAGGGATGTGTCACAAAATTTAACCCTCTAAGATATTCATCATCTTCCCATGGCATAAATGGAACTTTACCCTTTGTTCTAAACTTTTTCCATGTTCTACGACGGTAGAATGTTAGCCTTTCTGTTCTGATTGTAACCGCATTATGTGTACTTATATGCCCTATTGCAATTTGACTATTTGACACCAATGAGGTTCTTGAAGCACGATCGAATCCTCTGGTGATGATATTTTTCAGTTTTATCCTTGTCATAGAACAATAAAAACACATACAGATAGTATAATCTTCTCCAAACTTAGATTTATAAGCCTTACAAGTATTGCTGAAACCGTTACTGAGACGATTTTCTTCAATTTTATCATTGTGATCAACTACTTCACCTGTGATTAATTTACAATAGTCAAAATATTTCGGTTGGCTTAATTGGTGGGTGTGCCAAACTAAATCAATATCCAAAGTTGGAACAACTACACCTTTGGTATCTTTTATCAATTGGAAAAAATTATGATACCTATCAATTGCTTCTGTGATGGTTACCTCAATGAATTGAGAATGAAGCCAATCTAAATCGATCATTTTTTTAATAAACCTTTCTTGTCTTACAACGCAAGCCACCAAGTCTTCATGGACAGAAAATGTAAAAGGTGATTTAGGTATAGTTGAAGAAATTGGATTTAACTCCAAATAATCTCTTAGTACTAAATTGTACATTTTTTTTGTGTCCTTTTCATAAGTTTCCAAATATTTAGATAATCCAAACTCCTTCAAAGCCAGTTCGTCTCTAGCTATGAGATTCTTCAAACCTTCATTTATTTTAGAAATTTCAAATTTAATAGGAAAATTAAGTTCTTCAGAAAAGTATTTTGTTATAGAAGGAAAAGGGAGGTTAGCTCTATAATCATTGAGAAGCTTCCTCGTTCTTAGTCCTTCATGGGTAACATTACCTTTAAACCCACAAGAGCAATCTCTGGTAGGAACAATAAACCCATTACTTGAAAACCCTGTTTGATAATCGTTATCAAGCCTACTGAAGCATAGTATTTCCGAACAGATAGGACAGAATATTGGAATCTGAACGTCAAAAGAATCAAACGGTTGGTAAGCATTGAAGTCAAGACTATCTTCTAAACCTATCCGGTTCATAAAACTTTTAACTAAAACACTATAGTTATCACTTAATTCAATCGAAGGAATATAAATAAAAGCATCGTTTGAAATAGCTTCGTTGATTCTTGCTAATGGAAAAGGATAATTTAAAAATAAATCAAATTCATTAGTCTTGAGATTATCATAGTAAGACTTGGGATTTAGTAAAAATGAATGCCACACTAGAATGACATCTAGTGGAGGCAAAATTCCCTCCATATATTTATTGAAAGAATCTTGTAATTCATATGATTGATTTTCACTTGAGGCAAGATTCTTGTAAAATTGAAGTTTTAAAGAGCTGACAAAAATTACGAAATTTCTGGTAGCCATTGTCACATAGCATTGCCATAACTTTTCACGTTTCAGCTTATCTGGAATTTTATCAACAATATAATCTTTTAAAACTCTGAAAGAATTTAACAATTTCAAATGTGCAACGACATGATACTTACTTGGAAAGTTTAGTTCAGCATTTAGTTCGCTTGCGTTTAACAATTTGATAAATTGATTTGAATTTGTGACTTCTTTATCAGTGGTAAGGCTACCTGGCTTACTATAACTGGAACTCATCCCTTATTTCGTTGGCTTGGTAAAAATCGTATCTACAAAATGTCAAATTTGGCAGTTCGGTAAAAAAGTCTATTTTTCCTTGATCCCCTGATCAAGGGCTTATCATCCATAGAGACAAATAAAATAACATTAAGCATTTTCGATAATTGAAAATAAATCTATATAAATATGAATTGATATATTAATTGATGAAAATTTTAATAATAGTATTGTTTCCAATAGAGTGAATTTTTTATCAGGAGAAAGTTTTTGATTGTATTCTTCATAATAAGTGATGGCGCTGACAAACTCTATGAAGATTTAATATATGAGATGTTCTCAACAAGTACATTGAGAATAACTATGATTGTACTCTATTAAAATCATCACAACTTCACTATTTATTGTGATGAAACAAATTTGAAATTTAGAAGCTGTGTTTTTATGCTTCAATGCAACAGGATCCTAAAACTTTAATTTAGCTCAAAATGTTGATAAACATGTTGCATAGCTCTTATAAAAGCGGACAGGAATAAATATTTACAAAGTTTGTATTTATCATAATTAGGTGACGAGCTTTTAGTTGGCTATATAGACCAAAATTAGCTTGGAATAGATTGACTACAAGTGATATGTAGTTCAAAAAAATTGTACCACATTTTGGAATGTGAATTTTTCAGCAGATTTCAAACATCAATTAGTATATTATACCACAATGATGATAAGTTGTTTAGTTTTAAGCTATTGAACCTTGTTCATATTTTGCGTAAGATAGCTTTAATTTTATCAACTCATTATACCGAATTGTCTAATAAAGATACTTAATATCTTAATTAGGCTAGTGATAAATAAAGTTTTAAAGTTGATTAAATAATGCAGCTCCACTTCATAAATCTTACATTTACTGCAGGTATTTATGGTAAATGTGTTGTTTTTCGGAGGTTGCAAAAAGTTATACATGTATACTCTTTATATTAAAGTTTAAACAATGGAAAATGAAACATGAAGTTTTCTACACCACTTATGATGTCAATTCAAACCATTTTTGTATTTAAGTGTTCACCTTTCCTTGAAGGATCACTAAATAAGCATCAATATGTTTCCTGAAAAATTACTTTTTGCAATCGCTTTATCAGTTTGCTTCTCCCTTACAAATGCTTCGTTTATTCCAACTTTAACAAAGAAATCCTCTGATGGGTTTTACAAAATAGATTTCACCGTTCAAAAATCTTATTCTAACCAAACGACTGATTTGAAAGCTAGAGATGTTCCAGAAGGAATCTTACAAAATGAGAAATCTTATTATGTAACTGATTTATATATTGGATCTAATAAACAAAAGATAAGCGTTGATATTGATACTGGATCATCAGATTTATGGGTTATTGCTTCAGGACAGAATGCAATTTATGGAACATATGATGCGAATAGTTCTTCAACCTATGAGTATGTGAATTCTGACTTCGGTGTGAAATACCTCGATCAATCTACTGCTACTGGTGACTACGTCAAAGACACGGTTACTTTAGGAGAAAATGGACCGGAAGTGAAAAACTTTCAATTTGCAGATGTGGAAAACAGCTCCAATACTTATGGTATCTTTGGAATTGGATTTCAAGACTTAGAATCAACAGACGCAAAATACCCTAATTTTCCAGAAGTTTTAAAATCTCAGGGAATAACCAAAAAAGTTGCTTATTCATTATATTTGAATTCTGTAGATGCTGCTACTGGAAATATTCTTTTTGGTGGTATTGATCATGCAAAGTATACTGGTAATTTACAAACTTTTCCGGTTGTTTTACCAGATAGATTGAATATTTATGTTGGTGGTATTACAGTCAATGGAAAGACCACCTCTGATATCGGTTCCGCTACTTTGGATTCTGGTACAACCTATACACATCTTAGCTCGAGTTTAATGAATGAATTGGCGTCTTCAGTTGGAGCAAAGTTGATTGTTCCAAATAAAGGAATTTGGGGATGGGACTCTTGTTCTCAAGCTCCATCTGATCTTTCGGTTAAATTTGGTGATGTCTCTGTCACTTTATCTCAAGAGTATATTTATAAGGATTACGGTTTTTTCTGTGAGTTCCTTTTCATTACTGATGACAGAATCAATACAATCGGGGACAATATTTTACAGAAACTCTATATTGTATATGATCTTGAGGATCGAACAGTGTCTTTGGCTCCTGTGAATTACACCGCTGATTCAAATATCACAGTAATTTCTTAATTTTGTTAAATCAGTAGGAATGCTTTTCAGTTACTTATACTTTCAATTTATGTTTTTATCCCTTACACTATTCGAAGAAGTTCACCTGAAAATACCATGATGTTGAATTTTCATTAAATCTTTTCTCTCTCTCTCTCTCCTTTTCTTAATATTCTATTAGTAGACTATTCTCATTTTGTTGGTCAACAATCTTACCTAATGTAGTAACACAATGTTGAATATATTTTTGGTGATTTAATTGATGGGTATACCATATTAGATTAATTTCGGGATTAGGAATAACTTCATTGGGTTGCTTTCGAAATAAGAATTCCTGATACATTTCCATGGATTCTCTCAACTTCATTTCTATAAATGGCGAATTCCACAAATTCAAGTCTAAAATTTTTTCAAAATTTCTTTCATGGTTAATGACAGACTCTACCAAATCATCATGCATTGAAAAAGGATCGGATGTTAATGGAAATGTAGAAGAAATCGGATTCACCATGGTATAGTCTCTCAAAATTAATAACTTGAATTTTCTTAAACTAAAGATATTATCACATATATAAGCAGGTAGCGACTTTTTACTCTGTAAAACATGAAAATTACTCTTGACATAATTTTTGACTTCTTTATCGATCAAAATGATATCAGGAGAAACTTGGCTCTTAGATGATTCTGTTATTTGGCTGGTAATATTCGAGTAGTATTTCATAATAGAAGGCAATATCTTTTCTTGATTTATATCATGGACTAATTTTCTTTTTCTCAATTCATCATGATCCAAGTATGGTCTAAATCCACATCGGCAGTTTTTTACATTATTTTCACCGAGCCAAAACGAAGAATCTGCAAATCCCTCATCATATTCGGTAGTTAACCAGGCAGAGTCTAACATTTTGCCACATATAGGGCAAAATATCGGAAAATCACCCTTTTTAACCATTTGGTATGGATCATAATTAAAAGATTCACTTATTTTAAAGTTAGTACAAAATTTGGTTATCAACTTATTATAGTTATAAATTAAATTTTGGGGAGGGAGTAGTACAAAAGTCTCATTGTTAATATATAAATTCAATTGTTCGAAAGGGAAGGAGACTTTCAAAAATGATCCTAAGCCATTATAATTCATGTTATCGTAGTAAGATTTCGGGTTTAGTAAAAAAGAATGGAAAACCATTATTACATCTAATGGAGGTAACATATCATTAAATAAATTCACAAATATCTCAGGATTTTGTTTATCAGTTTCATTTATATAATTCCATTTGCAGGCACTCATAAATAAGATAAATCTTCTAGTAGCTAGGGTAACATATACTTGCCATTTTTTTTCTTTAGCCTTTATATCAGATTCTTTTCTAGTGATAGCGCTTTTTAGCTTTTCAAAGGCATGGAGAACTTTCAAATGAATAGCAGCATAGTGTTCGTTAGGAAATAATTGCTCTTTTGAATGATCAGGATCTAATAATTTGAAGATTTGATTGGTATCAATGTAATGATTCGATCTGATCTGAGGAAGATGTTGGTTAGAATCGTCGACTTCGGAGTAAGCTGGTGGAGGAATGTCATGCTTGCTTCCTCTCAGAAGGTCCTCCTTGTTTTCTCTTATACGAAATAATTTTCCCATATTCTTAGTTATATTTTATTCCCACGTACTTTCTAATTATATTTAAATCCTTGAACATTTGATCATTGAAGGCTTATGCGTCATTTATAGTTGCAAAATTGTCTGCGACTTAAAGCCCAATACGGAAATAATGACTTAACTACTAAAATACAAAAGATACACTCCTATTCTCTAAACGATTGTACAGAAAGCGGACCAATAACTAAAGTCAAGATCATTATATTAGAGACTCAAGTAGGAAGACCGGTCCAGATAATTCAAATTGAGTTGTCCTTTACAATTTCCAAAAGAATTTTTAGTATACATTGAAGAATATTGATAAAATAAACTGGGTAATTTATGCAGCCTCTTAGCCTCCGCTACCACCACAAGTACTGGAATATTTAGAAGAGGCAGATCTAGTAACAGTATAAGTTCCGGTATTGATACATGCACTCACACTATTATAATCAGATTTCACAGCCGTGGTATTACAGGCACTGGGGTTCGATTTGAACTTGATGGATGATGCAGAAGTATTCCATGAAGTGTTACATGCACTCGAAGAATCAATTGCAGATGTACAAAGGCCATTTTTGAATAAATGTGAATTGTAAACATCTTGTGGAAAGGGCTCTACAGGGTTTGTTAAATGGTGTAGATACTTATAAACATCAGTTTCCCAAGGTAGTTTGCTTTGACCTTTGCTTTCCATTTTATAATGTGCTCGAGATTTGTCCTTTAGACATTCACCCTTGTTTGTTTTTATTCTTTGTGAATTGTGACAACTTATGTGCTGAAGTGTTATTTCTTCGTTATGGACTAAAGATGGTTTGGTTTCTTTCTTCTTGAATTTTCTATCTAGAAAGCCTTTGGGCTTAATTCTATTTGCTGTGCAATAGAAGCAATGACAAATAGAGTAGTCTTCTCGAAATGTGTCATTGTATAGCTTACAAGTGAGCGAAAAAGAAAAGTCTATTCTGTTTTCTTCCATTTTGTCATTATGATCAATTGGAGTTCCAAATATTTTATTACAGTCGTTGAAATATTCCAAATGTGATAATTGATGTGTATGCCAAACCAAGTCAATATCTAATGTTGGCACGACACTATGGTGTGCAATTTTAATTAATTTGAAAAATCTTAGATATCGTTCAATAGCTTCAACCACAGTTATTTCAATAAATGGAGATCTTAACCAGTCAATATCTATCATTTTATTGATAAATCTTTCTTGTCTCAAAACACAAGCAACCAAGTCTTCATGAACGGCAAAACTGAGCCCATCAATAGGTAAAGAAGCTGAAATTGGGTTGAGATACACAAAATCTCGTATAATTAAAACATCGAATTCCTTAAATTCGATTTCTTTAATAAAAGAAATCAAGTTCTTGGACGTAAGAAGATCAAAATTAGTGTTCACCTTATTTTTTGTTCCTTGGTCAATTTGATCTGGATTGGCCAATGTACTCTCCTTTGTGTTGGACTTTGGCATATATTTCTTTTTGTTAACATTTCTTGAGTAGTATTTCACTATAGATGGCAAAAAGTTGGGATGGTTGCAATCGCGAAATAACTTCCGTTTTCTAAGTTCATCATGGTCAATAATTGGCTGAAACCCACAATTACAGTTCTTTTCAGTTTTTTCGCTAAAGTACTTGTCTGCAAAACCTTTATTGTCTTGATCAGACCATATAGCGTCAACAAGATGGTTCCCACAGATAGAGCAATAAACTGGAACCTTTCGACTTATATCTAAAGAATTGTAAGCATTATATATAATTGGCTCTTTGAATTGCATGTAATCACAATATTCTTGTACTAAGTTTACATACTGGTCACTTAAGTCAATTGCAGGAATATAAACAAAATTATCATTGGATATGAAGTCATTTATCTTCTGAAACGGGAACTTAACATACAAAAGTGGTTCGAAATTATTATGCTTGATATTATCGTAATAAGATTTTGGATTGAGCAAAAATGAATGCCATACCATTAATACGTCTAATGGAGGTAACATTTGCTCTAAAGTGATAGCAAAAGCTTTATCTTTCTCAGGTTTGATCTTTGAATCACCAGTAAAACCATTATATTTCCATTTACAAGCGTTCAAGAACAAATTGAATTTCCTGGTGGCTACAGTAATGTATAATTGCCAATGCTTTTCCTTTTTATTATCTTCAATATTCGCTAGAATATCATTTTTTAACTCTCTAAAAGCATACAAAAGTTTTAAATGAGTTACCACTTCGAATTTTCCGGGGAAATTATACCTTGGATCACCAGGCAGTGGACCCAGCAATAACTTTATAAATTGCTTAGAGCTGTCCTCTAAAGTTTGGTTTCTACTATGGCTGTTATGCTTTTCCTTCATAGTCTACATATTGAATTATTCGTGATCGATTTATATATTTAATTTACGAGAATTCGTAGATAACGCATATGTGCCCGAATCACATTTCTTTAGAAGGCTTATTACATTCAAAAGAATGACGTAATATCCGTATTATCAAATCTAGTGATTCTATCATGGGGATATTGGCCCAGAGTATTTCGAAGAGTATTCATCGATTCATAGATTAACCGCTACTACAACTACTTCCACCCCCACAGCTACTTCCACCACCACAACTGCTACCGCCACCGCCACCGCAGCCACTAGAACTATTACAATTACTAGAACTACCACAACCAGATTTGGATGCATCTGCACCAGTAGCTAGACAGGCACTCCCACCAGCTCCAACAACAATACTCACCGAGGTCGTCCCACAGGCACTTCCTTTATTAGGGTACATATTAACATACGAGCCGCATGATCCTCTAGCACCTCCACAAGCACTTGAGCTGTCTATAGCAGTAGCACAAATTCCATTTTTGTATAGTTTAGCATGTAAATCATCCTCTTCATAGAACGGTTGAACGGGATCAGTTAAATAAATGTAGGAAGTAAATTCATTCGTTTCCCAAGGTAAAGTTTTCAAGCCTTTCAAACCTGAGTAGAAGTAAGACATCTGTGTCCTTTTAGTTAAAAAGCTACCTCTTTCAGTAGGAACTCTTTGTGAATTATGAACACTAATATGTTGTATTGAGTCCTCTGCCGTCTGCACTAAGGAAGTTTTGGTATGGTCAGATTTAAAATTTCTCTTAAAGAAGCTTCTCAGTTTTATTCTATTAGATGAGCAATAATAACAATGACATACAGAATAATCTACATTATAGTTGTCTTTGTAAAGTTTGCAAGTCATTGTAAATGCAGAATTTAATCTGTTTTCTTCAATTTTATCATTATGATCCACCGGAATGCCCACAATGTTATTACAATCCTTAAAGTACTTCAAATGTAGTAATTGATGTGTATGCCATACCAAATCAATATCTAGGGTGGGAACAAGTGTATGCGGTGCTTTCTTCATTAGTCTGAAGAATTTGAAATATCTTTCAGTAGCCTCAACCACAGTTAGTTCAATAAATGGAGATCTTAACCAGTCAAGATCTATCATTTTATTGATGAATCTTTCTTGTCTCAAAACACAAGCGACTAAGTCTTCATGTATTGAGAAACAGACACTTGGGAAAGTTGAAGAAATAGGATTTATCAGCAAATATTCTCTAACAATCAAACCATTAAAATTCCTTAAGTTAGCTTGGGCATTAATAAATGTCAGCAAAAGACTACATTTGAAAAAATCCATATCTTGTTTAATAGTTCTAATAACTTCCAGATTTATGGTATCCATATCAGCAGCATTACTACCAGTTCTTGGTAAATATCTAGGTTTGTTAAGATCTGTAGAAAAGTACTTGATGATGGAAGGTAAATATGTTGAGCCAGGGCGATTTATATCTCTAAGCAAATGACGTTTTCTTAATTCATCATGTGTTAAGAATGGATTCAATCCACAAAAACAGTTTTCGATTATTGGGAAACTAAAGTTCGGTTCAGCAAAGCCAGTTTTATCTTCATTAGTCAAACGAACTATGGCTAAACATTTGCTGCAAGATGAACAATATATTGGAATACTCATGTCTAGATTAACTGGCTCATAAGCATTATAAATGAGTGCTGTTTTCTCTTCATCTAACATTTGGACATTGCAATATTGTTCTAAAAGATTTGCATAATTATCACTCAATTCGATTGATGGGATGAAGACAAATGTATCATTGGAAATAGAATCATTAATTAAATGGAAAGGGAATTTATAATATAAGAAGGCTTTAAATTTGTTAAATATCATATTATCATAATATGACTTCGGATTAAGTAAAAATGAATGCCATACCAATAATACATCCAATGAAGGTAATAAATTTTCCAATGATTTTGCAAAAGCTTTATCCTTTTGGGATTGGTCATTGAATGTACCTTCAAAATTATCATACTTCCATCTACAAGCACTCAAAAACAAATTAAATTTTCTGGTAGCCATAGTCAAGTAACATTGCCAGTATTTTTCCTTGCTTAGAGTATCAGCATATGCTGTAACAGCATTCTTCAATTCTCTGAAAGCATACAATAACTTTAAATGAACTACCACTTCGAATTTACTAGGGAACTCAGTGGATTTTTGACCATTCAAAACTTTAATAAATTGATGTGGACTATTTGAATTAGATGGTAACGTAGCTTCATTATAACTCGGAGGAGCGCCTGTTTTGTTGTTTATGATTGATTCGGTGTTGATTCCAGACTTCTTTGCATTTTTTTCTTCGATTCTTTGATACATTCTTTCTGTCATAGACGTAGCTTTAGGTTTAGATTTTGAACTTCTAGTCATAATATCTACTGGATCGTTTACCAAATAACATGGTGTTTATATATCTAAATTTGCGAACATGAGGGACCAAGACCAATAGTTCGTATTTTCAGAATGATGTTATAATATATGTGACGTCAGGGTATCAAATCTATAACTCAGCAGATGACCGGACAATAGTTTAGAATATACAATATGTACAGCTAATTACGAAGACAGGAACATGTGCATCAATGGAACCGATTTCGAATTCCGTTGATAGCCATAGAAATAGTCATTCAGGTACTACACGCATGACTGCGGCTGATATCGTATTTGCAATGAGAAGGTGAAACTCGAAGTTTATAGTTTGATTAAGCGTGACATAATGTACAGTAGGCATCTCATATTCATTAAAAATCTAAAATAAGTATCTAAAGTCGGCGGACATTTTAGAGCTGTCAAAGCCCTTACCAAATTCTTTTTCCCAATCCATAGAACCATTAGCAATTCTTTTGTTTAATTGAACTAATCTAAATCTGGTGAATACAGCAGCACCAACAGCTAATCCGATAAAAACACAGTTACAGATGAATGCAACTAAATAACGTGGTGCATCGCCGGAAGGATATAAATAACTATTCCATATACTGGTGGAATTAGATAATGCATTCATAATGGCAATAGAACATGCTCTTCTAACTGGAGGTCTTGGAACACTGTTACTCATATGAGTTAAAATGACGGTAAATGAACAATATAACGAAGGAATCATAATACACATCGCAAAATAACGAGCACCAGTATTTAAAGTAGCAGCGGAAATAATGAAGGAAATCAACGAAACTATTAAAGGGAGGGTAGTATGATAAAATCTTTCTCCTGTTTTATCAGCATGTCTAGCCCATAAATATGTGGCAACAACAGCAATTAAATAAGGAGGAGCAGTCAAAACCAAAGTAATAATTTTTGAAAAACCTAAGGTACCAACAACTGAAGGGAAAAAGTTAGTAACACCACACGCAGCAACTAAGAATGATAAGGTAGCAGTGATAGACCACATTTTTATATCTTTGACTGCAGTGAATAATATTGTTTTGTAATTATCTTGAGTTGTAGCTTGGTCTAAATCATCTTGGCCGACACCTCTTTTCATTTTCAACATAATAACATCTCTTTCTTCTTGTGTTAAGAATTTAGTGTTATGTGGCATATCAGGCAAGACTAAGTAAGCAAAAGGAACAAGGAAAACAGTGATGCTTCCTTCAATAATAAATAACCATCTCCAAGATCTTAAACCTCTTGCACCATCCATATTATCTACAATACCAGCAGCGATCAAACCTGAGAAAGCACCAGATAACAAAGAACCAGAATAAAGAACAGTGGTTCTGAAAGCCAATTCTTTTTTGTCATACCACTTTGACAAGAAGAATAAGGCACAAGGGAAGAAAGCGGATTCGACACAACCTAAGACCAATCTAATGACCAATAAACCAGCAAAACCGTGATCAGAAGAAATAGCACCAGTACAAGCACTAATAGCACCCCAAACAGTCATTAAAATTGCCATAAAAATAGAAGGTCTAGCAACTTTGTTAAAAATCATGTTAGCAGGAATTTGTAATGAAATATAACCAACGAACAAGATACTTATACATGTTTGATATTGACTACCATGTAAACGCAAATCTTCTTCTAAACCACCCAATCTAGCAGATGCAATATTGTTTCTGTCTAAGTAATTCAAAATGTAAATCAACACTAACATTGGTAAGATTCTGTAGTCCATTTTTCTGGTGGTTTTTTTCATTAAAGCTTCAATTTCTTCTTCGGACATATGCTGTAAGGATTCAGGGATAATAGAAGCTTCAACATTTTTGTCCATAGAAGAACTTCCCATGTCATCTTCTTCCATATGGCTTATTTCAGGTTTCTTGTCCATGTCCATCTTGCGAGCGAGTATAAATGAATATGAATGTCAGATCGAAATGAATAAAGTAGATACAAATATATGAGTATATATAATATGATTGATCTATAATAATATTCGTATAAATCTTATACAAATCTGGGGAAGCTTCCTTTTATATTTCCCCAGAAATTGTCCCAAAAAAGTTTTTCCCCAAATAATTCCATCGTGTCATATTACGATCTTGGCTTAACACAGACAATCAGAAGCGAGCAATCAGACGTGGGGGAGGGAGGGAAACGCAATTAGAATTAACTTTATTGAACATGAAAGACATCTATCATACCCACATAGAAGAATATAGATAATATATTACTATTGTAACAGTTAAAGTGCTCTAGAATCCCAAAAGCTTCTAGGTACTAGAAGATCCTGAGTGATTTTCTATGAAACCCTAAAGCTTGCTTCATTTTTATCGGAAGAATAAGATGGGGGAGAGGTGGAGGAAAGATTGTTAAAAAGTAGAGGATATGGTAAGTAAAGAACGTATTGTTAGGGAAAGTCTAAGGAGGGGGCACAATTAGGAGGCAGAAGGAGGCAGAAGGGGAGGAATAGTATGGGCACTCAAACTTAATGTCTATCTTTAGGCGTTTTTTATTTCGAAGGTGGGGGAAATGGAGGCAATTGTTCCTGAAGAGATTTTCCTCATTTGTTTTTCCTGACATGCGTAGATCAATTCTGTCAAAACATGTCAAGCAAAGAGAAGTAATGCTTTTGAGAGTATTCTGGTAGTATTTGAGTTATTTTCTGTTAAATAATGGAATATCTAAGCCAATGGAAGTATTAATCTCATCAATCTAAAAATATAAAGGCCATTCTCGATTAATCCAAACTTTAACTTTAATCCGGTGACCTATCCTCCACCACCCCCACTCTTATTGTTGCAGAGTCTGCGATTTTCATTTTTGGGTTGCTTGCAACTTGTGGAGTATGATACCCAGACACATTAACAACATTCACCAGCTTTGTAAATTTACGACGTATTGTGACTATCCATTAGGATTTTGTCGCTTTGGCGTTTATTTTGTGCCCACCTTTTTCCTCTAGTCTAGTATTGGGGTATTCCTTATTGTAAATTTTGTTTCCTATTGTATGCATCCCCCATGAATTTACCAGTAAAGTTAGAGGAAAAATGCTACGTTGCATTCAGTTTGAACCAAACTAAAGAGCCATGTATTTTCACTAAAGTAAACCATATCCCACAACAAATAGAAGCATTTATACCTAAAAAAATTGACCACCAACTTTTAAAGTTTGATACGTGGAGAAATATGTAGGTATAACCCTTTTGGTGGGGGAAATATGCAATATATGTGGTCTCACATAAAACCATTTCAATAATTTCTCATTAAACTTGTATATTCTTGGTATATTATTTGTGAATTCTAACCTACAAGGTATTAAGAAAGTAAAACATCATAAAATATCATATTTTTTTGAATCTTACTGAATAAAAATTCCCAAAATAATCTAAGTTCAGCAACGGCAAACACGAAAATAAAGATGGAACCAAGGTTTTCATGTATTTGATTATCTTTCATAGGAATTTTGAGTTGCTTGAGCTGTGTTTTATACTTTATTATTGTCTCCTTTGATGCGTGGCAAAGTGTATGAAAAGAACAGTCACTTGGCTAGCATCATCTTCGGTAGTTACAAGGTGCTTAAAATTAAAACTTTTTAAATGCTGACCCAAATCAACCCAATGTGAGGTCTAAAGTCATCAATATTTCAGGTATTCAATTCATAAGTCCGAATTTAAGGAGCATAGCAACACTTATTTTGTCATACAATACTTCTTCGTATTTATACCGAAATAATAGATCGAAGAAATCGATTTACTCTATGCAATTCAACTAGGGGGCGGTTATATCATAATTACAAGTTTAATTGTTAGATTCAAAATAACCTTCAGAAAATTACTCAAAATTCTTGTCAAATTTCAGGAAAAAGATGGTTTTCTAAAAAGAAGTCATCGATATTATTTGAATTGTTCAAATTGTTCAAGTTGTTGCTTCCAAAAAGAGAATTGATAAGGTTTAAATTATCATCATTTCCAGCATCATCAATACCGCCTCCGATACTTTGACCCAATTCCAAATCCAAACTGAAATCTAGCTTATCCAGATTTTGTTTCTCAAAAGATTTAGTCAACATGTTTATAGTATCTACCAAATTATTTGAATTGAAATCTAACTTAATTAAAGCTTCTTTAGCTTTTTCAATATACTCAAATATGATTTCGATGGTTCTCTCTGATTCTAGGTTCTTATTTTCACTGAGTTTAAACAAAATTAATGTTAGTATCAAGGTGCTTTGAAATAAAAAGTATGTCGAATACCACAAAGACAAGTAATCTATTCCCCTACAATAAAACTTAGAAATAGAGTCAATGGAAGAAATTGCACAGTTCAAGCTTTGATCTATTATTTGATATGCCTTATCATTATCATCATTATCGTCATCACTGTTATTTTGAATTGATTTTAATATGAATTTCTTATAAATCAAATTTTTTAAGTTTTTACATCTCCAAATCAACCTCATTCTAATCAATTTGAACCAAGCCGGAACTTTAAGATCTCCTTCGAATGTGATATTAAACCAACTAAATGGACAGTTATCTTTTAAAAATATGTCGACTACTTCATCGTCTTCGCTGAAATACTCTGGCATGTTATTCATAAAAGTGTCAATTAAGCCAACCAACCTACTGAAATCCACTTTATGACTATGTAATTTGGTATAAACTACATATGAAACCTTGGAAAGCTTGGATTCGTAAATTATTCCTGCATTAGGAGTTGGATACTTCTTAACGAAATTTGGTACTTGTTCTAGAGACTGAATCTTTTCAATTTCTTGGAAATCCAAATTTTGCGGATACATAATACTAATGGACTCCAATATAGGAATGTTTATTGGCCTGCCAAATGTCATGCTATGCCCAATATCGAAGAATACTAGCCCCCACCATAACCGTTTTCTCCTTTCTGAAAACTGTAAGTCCTTGACATCTTTAAGATGGATTTCTTTATGAAACCCAAAACTAATGGCCATTCTTAAACTTATGCCATGATAGTTCCACGCTGTATTCAGTTTATTACGCTTTTGACAATAGTTACCCAATAAAATTAATGACTCCAATAACTCTAGATTACCAGTTTCCATTAAATTAATTTCTGCCAAATAGCTTTTGACTCTTTTGTAATATAATAGATCAATAATTGAAGATTGGCCCAATTGCATCAAAGCTCCAATGGCCAATATCGTGTTAAACAAAATCTTAAAAGTGATACTGTTATTTGATCTATACATGGATTTGAATGCTTTTTCATCTACAATAGGATAGACATTATGAAAGACTTCAAAGTAATGATTGATAAATCCAGTCTGATGAGATTCATTATCTAATAAAATATCAATATTGTCACTGTTCAATAGCTTCAAATTTGTTTCCGTTAGAAGTAATTTCAAATTTGGATATTTCTTGTTTCCCGTATTTAAAAACTTAAGCAAACGATGTGTAGAACTAGTACCATAGTACGTACTACTATTCCCATCACCCAAAGATAAAGCTCCCATACCATCAATTAACCCATTAGGTTCTACATAATCCGTTTCCGACCAATCTAATGTGTTAGGCAATTCCTCATCTTCATCGGTGTAAAAACCCTCATCTTCAATGTATACATTAATATCAGTCAACAGTTCTTTTTCATTATTTGACTGCTGAATGTTGTTTTTAGATTCTCTTTTGTCAACTGTACCGATAGCCAGTTCCAACTCCTTAATCCTATTAAGCAATTGTTCCACGTATCTCTTTGTTATTGGTTCTCTCTTGGGCCTAGGGGTGTAGATACACCTTTTGCCCAACTTTATGCAAGAGGAACAGATTGTTTCCCTTGAACATTTGAGTTTTCTTTGCCTGCAAAAATCACAACTATTCCTATGTAGTTCCATTGAATGCGATTAATTAGAAGTTCCGTACACCAGATTTATATATGGCTGTTCAAAGATTCTAGATATACAGCAGGTTTGCTTTCAGTGTAATTTAAAGGTCGATAGGCACTTATAGAAAAAACCAAGTTTCGATACTTGTTAAAGTTCTTTTTTGTTTAAAGAGATGTCAAGTGTAGGGAAAGCAATTCTTAATTCACAATTAAAACATACTAAACTACTCTGAGTGTTCTACAGAAGCCTTTTCATCATTAAAATCGATATTTGCAACAGGAAGCACATAAGATTTAGTTCTCCATGCTGGAATTTTATTTTGAAACATCATATCAATTTCTTCCAAAGTTTTACCACGAGTTTCAGGGTATTGTAAAAAGCAATGAATTGTCATAGCTCCACAAAAGGTGCCAAATATGAAGTAGGTTTTCCATGTGATGTTTCTAAATGCTGGAGGAGTAAACATTGCAATGGCAAAATTTATCGACCAATTACTAGCTACTGCAATAGAACCTGCTATTGATCTTGTTCTATTAGGTAAGATTTCAGGTAAAAAAGTCCACGAAACAATAGCCCATGTAGAAGAAAAAGATGCAACAAACAAGTAAGAGAAAGCACATATAGCTTTGCCAACATTTCTTTTATCATCAGGGATTTGAATAACTACAGTAGCGTTTTTGCTCACGTTAGCTATGGGTTCAGCATAAGCTGCAAATAAAGCTCCTTCAATAAACAAACAGATCATCATAGCTACACCACCAATAATCATTAGAATACGTCTCCCAAAATAGTCAGGTAAAGGTAAGCTGCAAACGGTAACACCGAAGACAATAGCGTATTGAATACTTGAGCTAACTAAATTAGTATTACCTGATAAACCGATCATCTCAAAAACGTAAACTATATAATACATCATACAATTCATTCCAGATAATTGATTCCATACTTGGGCGGAAATGGCAACGGTAGTGCTCCTAATATTTACTGGTTTGAATAAATCCAAATAAGTCGTATCTTTAGATAACTTATTAATAACAATGGATTCTTTAACTTCAGAGATTTCAAGCAATAAAGTTTCATCGGGTGCACCTTTGTTGATTTTTCTTAAGATTATTTCTGCCAGTTCCCAATCTCCATGGTTAGCAAGCCACCTTGGAGATTCAGGTAAAAAAATTGTCCCACATAGTAAAAACAACCCTGGAATCATTTGTAAAGCCCAAGCTACTCTAAAGGAGTTATAGCCTTCTATAAAAGTACAGGCGTATCCTATATAGAACATAACCAAAATCCCAAAAGTAATAGCGGTTTGATAGAGTCCCCCAATCATTCCACGTCTTTTGGAAGTTGAAATTTCAGACAAATAAGCTGGTCCAATTATTGAGCCTATTCCAATGGAACTTCCTGAAATTACTCTACCAAGCATTAACTGTACAGTTTGATGACTAGAAGCTTGAATAACGGCACCCAAAATCCATAAGAAAGAACAAATAACAAAGCAGTTTCTTCTTCCAATCGCTTCACTAAATAAACCACTAGACAATGCACCAACCAAGCATCCGATAGAGACAGATCCGGTAATAGCTCCTTGCAAGGTGGGCCCAGGATAACCAAAAAATTTCCTATACGGCTGATGGGAGATAAACGCTGACATCGAAGAGACGTCAAAGCCAAACATTGTACCTGAGACTGTTGCAATGCCAGCTATGACCCATTGATTATAAGTCTTTGGCAATTTGTCCAATGTTTTAATAGAAGAATTTACATACGGATTGATTTCAGTCATTATGAATCAGATCTCTTTGATGAATTTAGTGTAAGGCTGACTAGCCAATATATATAACTCCTTCCCCATATCTTACCCCAGATTTTTATGCAACCCTTCCTGCAAGAAAATGGAAATTGGAATTCCATGGCTGGATTTTATAACTCCGCTGAGAGAAATGCAAGATCTTTTACGAGTTATCCAATTATATTGATTAGATGGAAATTAGCTTAGCTACTTACAAATAGAAGAGACGAGGAAGTGGAGAAAAGAAAAATGTATATTCTCATGGACAACAGTAGCCACCATCGATGATTAAATCTGAGCCTGTTGTAAACGTTGAGGCATCAGAAGCAAAATACAAATAGGCACCCACAAGTTCTTGAGGCAAACCCTCTCTTCCCATTGGAATCAAGGGCCACCATCTAGATTTGACCTCAAATGGTAAATGTTTAGCGATTTCGGTTTTGATGTAACCAGGGGATATAGTATTAACCCTGGCATATCCAACCCATTCCATAGCTAAAGACTTGGAAATTTGAATCAAAGCTGCCTTAGTAGCATTGTAAGCTGCTTGGTCAATACCAACAGTAACGATGTGTCCTGCTTGAGAAGCAGTGATGATGAACGAACCATTGCCATTTTTCTTAAAGATATCACCAACCACCTTTGCTGCATAATAAACACCGTCAAGATTAACTTTCATGAGCTTATGGTAATCATCAAGAGAGGCTTTTACGACTGGTGTACTCGCAGACCCAACCCCTGCATTGGCGACAAAAATATCAATAGTACCGAAATCCCTTTCTATTTGTTCTATGGTGGATTTAACTTGTTCAAAATCACCCACTTGAGCTTTATAAGCTTTTACTCTGATGTTATATTTCTGCTTGAAATCTTCGACAATTGAATCCACAGGAGTGGAATTATACCAGAGCGCAATATCAGCACCTGCTTGAGCATATGCTTCAGCAACAGCTAAACCAATACCTTGAGACGAGCCTGTGACGGTAGCAACTTTTCCTTTCAAGGAAAATAAATCAAGTACGTTGGAAGCTAATTTTGGAGGCTCTGTTGGGAGGTCACCTAATTCGGGCTTGATAATACTGGTAATTTTTGGAGTCATTCTTCTGTGTATTCCTGGGGCTGAAATATGTTTACAAGTAGGGATTTAGTAAACTTCGAATGCAAGAATCTATTTATCAAATCTTTGAGTGCTCACCAATAGATTCGAGATCATTTATACCCCAGATTTTGCAGCCATACAATCGCGGACTTTTGAGTTCCTTTATTACAAATGTTGAGGAGATTGTTATTCCAGTAGTCGGAATTGAGTTGGAGAAGGATAGAAAATTCAAGATTTATAAGAGGAGAAAATATGTAATCAGAATGGAGAAAGATAGAAAGGATATGAGAGGATTCAAATCGTTGATTAAACCTGACAGTAATGAGGTTCCTACTTTACCAGAGAAGTTGCCCAAGAACATAATGGATAGGTTTTCGTTGAAGGGAAGAGTAACTGTTGTTACAGGGGCAGGTGGTTCCATTGGGGGAGCCATTGCTGAAGCGTTTGCTCAAGCTGGAGGTGATGTTGCAATTATGGACTCCCAATATAAACCTCAAGTGTCTCAACATCTTTCTAGTACTTACGGAATCAGGTCAAAATTCTATAAGGTGGATGTGAGTAACCCAGAAGAAGTCGAACAAACAATTAATCAAATAGAGCTAGATTTTGGAACTGTTGATGTCTTTGTTGCCAATGCAGGAATTGCTTGGAATCATGGGAGTATTTTAAACAAGGAGAGCACACCCCAAGCATGGACAAAAGTTTTCGATGTTGACGTTCACGGGGTATTTTATTGTGCCAAATACGTAGGGAGAATCTTCAAAGAAAAAGGAAAAGGATCTTTAATAATGACAGCTTCGATGTCTGCCCATATCGTTAATGTTCCAAACTACCAAACTTGTTACAATGCTGCAAAAGCATCTGTTTTGCACCTAGGAAAATCATTGGCTGTCGAGTTTGCTGGGTTTGCAAGGGTAAATACAGTAAGTCCGGGATATACAAACACGCCTTTACTGGATCCAGTCCCAGTTGAAGAAAGAGCAAAATGGTGGGGCTTGACTCCCATGGGAAGGGAAGCCTTGCCTGACGAGTTAGTGGGTGCCTTCATCTATCTTGCCTCTGATGCTTCCAGCTTCACTACCGGCACAGATATTAGGGTCGATGGTGGATACTGTTCTGTCTAAACCTGCTGTTTAATACAAATATACAATGTATGTAAATTTATAGAAAGTTTCGAGAAATCACTATGGTGGTGTACCGATGGGATCGCATCTCAAAATCTGAGAATAAATTTTTCAGCTTGAAGTCTTAATACTATAGCAAAAGTAGTTATTTGTAAATATAACGACGTTTCAGGAAGATTTGATCGAGGCTGTTATATCAATTTATCATCCAAATATTCACCTTTAGTTAAAAGGAGAGAAGCATCTTCAAAAATTGAAAAAGTAAAAATAGAAACACATTATAGAATTGCATATCATTGATGGCTCAACAAAGAAGAAGATTATCAGAAGACTTTCTGGAGCTGAATAAGAGAATAAATGGAGGTGTCGTCGAAAATGATGATTACATGTCTGAAAGCTCCGAGATTTTCGAAGTCAGTAATGCTAAGCCTGATAAATGGCAAAAAACTATCACAAGTGTCGTCAGATCAGTGGTTTCCATCCAGTTTACACATGTTGCTAATTTCGATACAGAAACAGCCATAGTCAGCGAAGCTACCGGTTTTGTAGTGGATGCTTCTCGTGGGTTAATATTGACCAACCGTCACGTTGTTGGCCCTGGCCCATTTTGTGGTTATGCTGTATTCGATAATCATGAAGAAGCAGTAGTAAAACCAATCTATAGAGATCCGATTCATGATTTTGGGTTTTTGAAATTTAACATTGCAGATATAAAGTATATGAAATTGACCCAGTTGGACTTGAATCCTAGCTTGGCTAAAGTTGGTACCGAAATTAGAGTCATTGGTAATGATGCAGGTGAAAAATTGTCTATTTTGGCGGGTTTCATTTCAAGATTAGATAGAAACGCTCCGGACTATGGTAATTTAACATATAATGATTTCAATACAGAGTATATACAAGCTGCAGCAAGTGCATCTGGTGGTTCATCCGGTTCGCCTGTTATTAATGAAGACGGTTATGCTGTTGCTTTACAAGCTGGTGGTTCTTCTGAAGCATCGACTGATTTTTTCTTACCTGTTTTCAGACCTTTAAGAGCTTTAGAATGCATCCAGAATGAATCATTCATAACCAGGGGTGATATCCAAGTTGAATGGCAATTGAAACCATACGACGAATGTAGAAGATTAGGATTGACTTCCGATGCTGAATCCAAAGCAAGAGAATTATTTCCACAAAAGATCGGTTTATTAGTAGCAGAATTAGTTTTACCTGAAGGGCCAGCCGATGGATTAATCAAAGAAGGGGATACTTTGATTTCTATCAACGGTGAAGCTATCAGTACATTTATAAAAGTTGATGAAATTCTAGATGAGAATGTTGGCAAAGAGTTAGAGTTTGTGATCCAAAGAGGAGGAAAGCAATTAGTCCAAACAATCAAAGTTGCTGATTTACATTCAATAACTCCTAATCAATATGTTGAGGTTGCAGGTGCTGCATTCAACAATCTTTCTTACCAAGTTGCAAGATGCTTTTGTATGCCAGTAAAGGGAGTTTTCATTAACGATGCTTCTGGCTCCTTCCACTTATCCCAATACGACAAACTGGGCTGGTTATTGGAATCAGTCGATGATAGGCCTGTCAAGGATTTAAATGAGTTCATTGAAGTAATGAAGACTATTCCCGATCGTCATAAAGTCACTATTTCTTATAGACATGTATCTGATTTACATAGTGAATTGATCTATGGTATTATAATTGATAGACATTGGCACACTGGATTTAAAATTGCCAGTAGAAATGATGAAACTGGATTATGGGACTTTAAAACATTACAAGAAGAACCAGTACCCCCAAAGGCAATCACAGAACCTAAGTTTGCAAAATTTGTTGACATCCCAATTGATGATAAGCAAAAAATAGCTTGTACTCAATTGACCAAATCATTTGTACAAATTAGAAGCTACTGTCCAATTTCGTTAGACTCATTCCCTTTTAAACATCAAGTTGGACACGGGGTGGTTCTTGATGCCGCCAACGGGTATGTATTGGTATCCAGGAAAATAATTCCACATGATTTATGTGATGTCATAGTTGTTTTTGCTGAAAGTATTGATGTTCCAGGAGAAGTGGTATTTTTGCATCCACATCAAAATTATGCCATTGTCAAATATGACCCAAGTTTGATTGCTGCTGAAGTCCAAACACCTAAATTTGCAAACAAGCCATTAAAAAGGGGTGAAAAGACATTATTTATTGGTTATAATTACAATATGAGATTGGTAACTGAAGAAAAAAATGTTAGTGGTGTGTCTTCCTTAAATATCCCAGCAGCGGTGTATTCTCCACGTTACAGAGGAACAAATTTGCAATGTATATTATTAGACAGTAAATTATCACAAGAGTGTGATACAGGTATATTGGTAGATGATGATGCTACAGTGAGAGCATTCTGGTTAACATATTTAGGAGAGAATAATCGTGAATTGAATACCGACAAGGCGTACAGAATGGGTCTTGATGTTACAGATGTGATGGAAATTATTGATTTATTAAAGGAAAACAAGGTTCCAAGCCATTTAAAAATTATTGATGCTGAATTCACATCTATGTCTATTTTACAAGGGAGAACCAGAGGTGTTAGTCAAGGATGGATTACAAGATTCGAAGAAGAATGTGAAGATGAAATTTCATTCTTAGCAGTTGACAGAGTGGTTGCAGCACCATTAAACGTGAAGCCATTGCCGTTAAAAACAGGAGATATAATATTATCAATCAACGATAAACTAGTCAAAGAAATGAGAGACTTGAATATCATGTATAAAAGTGATGAATTAAACTTCAAAGTAGTAAGACAAAAGAAAGAGCTTGAGATTACTGTTCCTACTTTAGACACTTACAAGCTCAATACATCTCATGTATTATTTTGGTGTGGATCATCAATTCAGTGTCCACATCATGGAGTTCGTCAACAGATGGAAAAAATACCCAGTGAGGTTTATGTTACTGGTAGAAGTAATGGGGGACCGGCTCAACAGTATGGGTTGGTTCCGATTAGTTTCATCACCCATATAAATGATACCGAAACTAAAGACTTAGACACTTTCATTAAAGTTGTGAAGCAAATTCCCGACAATACTTACATAAAGATCAGATCAGTGTCATTTGACAATATTCCAGTAGCTATATCTATCAAAACCAACTACCATTATTTCCCGACTTCTGAATTCAAAAAGGAAAGTGGTTCATGGAAGTCAATAGAGTAAATATGACATATAGGATGTATTACGAATCATATGCTGTATATAGTAATACAAATATTACATAGCATTTTGCGAAAAACTGGAAAATCAGTAGTATTTCGGGGTTCTCGCTTTTGCCAAGGAGTTGGTGAAGCACTTTCACCATCGATAGAATTTGTAAGCATTATTCGGACTATAACCTAATTGAAACAAAAACACTCGTGACAGAAAATTTGCCTAAACAAGCAAATAACCATCTGACCGCAGAATTTGTAAGCTTTATGGTTACAGACAACAGACATAATTCCTGCGCTTGGGATAGAATGAGATTGAGATAAATCAAATTCATGGCGTTGACTAAAACTAGTGCTTTCTGCATAGTAGAGGATTCAGCTACTAGAGGTTAAATTTCCAAAAACGATGTTGTAAATATGGCATCATGTAATCCTCTGACTTGACTATTTAGAGTCGACATTCAACGTACAATCCCATACCTGTCTTTCGAACCGCAATACCACGATATTATCTTCGTTAACTTCTAAAAGGGTTGCAGGACTCTTTCCTTCAGCAGCTTTAGAAAACCAATAGCTGGGGAGCTTATTAAGAGGAGCGGAAAAGGCGAGCATACAGGTTGCAAAATGATCTAGTCAAGCAATATTCTGGTCTAAAAGTTTAATATAGAGTTAACATTCGGTAAAAGTTTAATCAAGTTCAGCAACGTTTAGTATAAAAGATTTATAAAAGTCGAGGGATTTTTATTATAAAAGCTTAATAAGAATATTGAATTGTGAGGTATCTATCAAGAATCATCAAAATCAGGTACTCTATCATATAAATCATGTCCAAGTTTGTCAAATTGAACAACGGTTCCAGTATTCCATCAATTGGGTTGGGAGTTTTTTTGACCCCTCCAAATGTTGCCAAAACTATTGTATACGATGCATTGAGTGTAGGCTACAGACATGTTGATTCAGCTGCTCGTTACGGAAACGAACAAGAAGTAAGTGAGGCAATTGCTCGATGGTTGAAGGACAACAACGGTAAGAGAGAAGAGGTCTGGTATACTACTAAGATCGATATGACCAGTCATGGATATGAGAAAACCTCCAAAGCTATTGAAAGCTGTTTAGAAAAAGCAAAGTCAATTGAATACATCGATTTATTATTAGTCCATGCTCCATTATCAAATACAGAAAAACGTCATGGTACTTGGACTGCTTTACAAGAAGCTGTCGAGGCTGGCAAAGTTAAAAGTATCGGTGTGTCCAATTATGGTATTCCACATTTGAATGAATTATTTTCTTTCTCAGATTATAAAATCAAACCAGTCGTTAATCAAATAGAACTTCATCCTTGGTTAGCTAGAAAAGAATTGGTGGATTTTTGTAGGAAAAACGATATCGAACTTCAAGCTTATTCACCACTTGCTAGGGGTTACAAATTTGGTAAGGATGAATATATTATGGAATTGAGTAAAAAGTATGGTGTCAGTGAGGCCCAAATCATGATAAAATGGTCGATCAACAAAGGATTTATCGCCTTGCCAAAAACTGTCACTAAAGAAAGAGCAGCTTCCAATTTAGATGTTTTCAGCTTTGAATTGTCTGATGAAGAAATGCAGAAACTTGATGATAAAGATGAATATTACGTTACTATCAAAGAATGGGACCCTAGTACTTTCCCTGTTGATAAAGACGCATCTTATATGTTTGAATAGAGTTGTCTAAATATACATTTTATATATACTCAATAGTATGTTTATGCTAATGTTGAATATGTCCAATGCCAATTTGTTAAAGTGATACACAAGCTAACAGACCCGATGCGGAAATTTACTCTATATGGGTTGCAGACATAGCCAAATATTTTTATCAAATACCATGCAAACTACAAAGAAGTTGGAAAACGGCTAATGTCCAAATGGAGTTGGAGTTTTTTGCGCTTTAGATAGACTTGTATATACCGTGAAGAATCCTGAAGAAAACAAGATTAAGGTATATCAAATTAATGAAGTTAACTAGAATCTATAGTACTTTTTGAATGGTAAAAGATCAGCTACTAGAGATGGTTTAATTGCCATAAAACGATGTACGTAAATATAACATCATTTTATCCTCTGACTTGACTATTCAAAGTCGACCTTCAACAAAATTTCATAATTATCTTTTGAATCGCAATACCGTGGTATACTCTTTGTGTCCTAAGAGGGCTGTAGACTTCCATCCTTTAGCAGGTTAAAGAAATCAATAACCGGGGAGATATTAGTGAGCACGGAAAAAGGAATACGTAACTTGTCTAATTGGGAAGAAACCGAGCGGACGGGTTGCAAAAATTGCACTAAGGTTGAGCAACGTTCACTATAAAAGGTTGGCAAAGTACTGAAAGTATTCATTAATCATTTAAATAACAGATATCCTTTTATATAAAACATGTCTAAGTTTGTCAAATTGAACAACGGTTCCAGTATTCCATCAATTGGGTTAGGGGTTTATTTAACACCTCCTAATGTTGCCAAAACTATTGTATACGATGCATTAAGCGTAGGATACAGACATGTCGATTCTGCAGTTCACTATGGAAATGAACAAGAAGTTTGTGAAGCAATTGCTCAATGGTTAAAGGAAAACAATGTTAAAAGAGAAGAGGTTTGGTATACTACCAAGATCGATATGCCTAGTCACGGATATGAGAAAACAAAAAAAGCTATTGAAAACTGTTTAAAAAAAGCAAAATCAATTGACTACATCGATTTATTATTGGTTCATGCTCCATTGTCAAATACAGAAAGACGTCATGGTACTTGGACCGCTTTACAAGAAGCTGTTGAGACTGGTAAAGTCAAAAGTATCGGTGTGTCCAATTATGGTATTCAACATTTGAATGAATTATTTTCTTTCCCCGATTTCAAGATCAAGCCTGTAGTTAATCAAATAGAACTCCATCCTTGGTTAGCTAGAAAAGAATTGGTGGATTTTTGCAAGAAAAATGATATTGCACTTCAAGCTTACTCACCACTTGCTAGGGGTTACAAATTTGGTAAGGATGAATATATTATGGAATTGAGTAAAAAGTATGGTGTTAGTGAGGCCCAAATCATGATAAAATGGTCGATCAACAAGGGATTTATCGCTTTGCCAAAAACTGTAACTAAAGAAAGAGCAGCATCTAATTTAGATGTTTTCAGCTTTGAATTATCCGATGAAGAAATGCAAAAACTTGATGATAAAGATGAACATTATGTTACTATCAAAGAATGGGACCCCAGTACTTTCCCTGTTGATAAAGACGCATCTTATATGTTTGAATAGATTATACAATATATATATATATATATCAATTATATACTCGAATATATGTTTATGTTAAATATCTCCAATGCCAATTTGCCAAAGTGATTCACAAGCAGCAAACAGACGGACGCGGAAATTTACCACATCTCCATTTTGGTTGCAAACATAGCCAAATATTTTTTTCACCCTTAACAATATGGAAGCTACAAAGGAGTTGAATAATGGCAAATATATCCCAATTATAGGGTTTGGGGTTTATAAGACACCTCCTAAGGTTGCTAAAGCTATTGTATACGATGCATTGAGTGTAGGATATAGGCATGTCGATAGTGCTGCATTCTATAATAACGAGCAAGAAGTCAGTGAAGCAATTGCAAAGTGGTTAAAGGATAATAATGGCAAAAGGGAAGACATCTGGTATACCACTAAATTGCTCAATCTTAACAATGGTTATGATTCCACCAAAAAAGCAGTCGCAGAAGCATTGGAGAAGGCAAAAGCTATCGATTACATCGATCTAATTTTGATCCATGCTCCTTTCTCTAACACCGAGACTCGTCATGGCACTTGGACCGCTTTACAAGAAGCTGTTGAGTCTGGCAAAGTCAAAAGTATCGGAGTGTCCAATTATGGTATTCAACATTTGAATGAATTATTTTCTTTCCCCGATTTCAAGATCAAGCCTGTAGTTAATCAAATCGAACTTCATCCTTGGTTGGCTAGGAAAGAGTTGGTTAGATTCTGTAACCATAACGATATAGAAGTTGAAGCCTTTTCGCCTCTTGCTAGAGGTATGAAATTTGGTGAACCTTTAATTGTTGAATTGAGTAAGAAGTATGAGGTCTCTGAAGCTCAGATTATGATTAGATGGTCTTTGGATCAAGGGTTTATTCCTTTACCCAAAACTGTCACTAAAGAGAGAGCTGCTTCAAATTTGGATGTTTTTAGTTTTGAACTCACTCAACAAGAAAAGGAATCTTTAGATAAGATGGATAAACATTTCATCACTAATCCTTTATGGGACCCTTGTGCTCTTCCTGTAAACAGAGATACAAGCTCCTTCTTCAAGATGGCCGTATTTTCTGTCACCAATGGCTTTAAAATATACTTAAGCAGATGGTTTGGTCTCCTGTATAATAGCTAGTAACATGCTTATTCGGTCAGTAGTTAGCAATATGGTGTTTGTAATAATATATGAAAAAGAGGACTTCCAAAAAGTTGTCGCATGCATTTGAGTCATAGTATAAGTGGAGCTATTAGGACATTTTCCTACTTTATGGCGAGTGGAACTCACTCTCAGCTTAAAGACGTGGATTATATCTCTTTATACGGAGATGAACCAAGTGCCATTGAGCAAACGTTTGCAATATTTGTCAATGTGTTAGAAATTGATGAAGATGGAAATGTGACAAATTTGAAGTACGCAGAAACAAGAGCTACTGACTACTTGAAGAGCTACTGTAATGGAAAAAAGGTGGAACCACCTCTCGAAGACTGGGAAGTTGCATTATATTAAGTAGCAATTAATATATCATTCTATTTGTATCTATAGCAAGGTAACAGAATCTAATTTCATCTCGCTAAATGTTGTTCAGGCAAACAAAAGTTATCATCCAAAAGTTCTGCACTTTAAAAATTAGGTCTTGACTCTTAACCTGAGTCTTCAATCGGAAGTTATGTATCTTTATACCGTCTATCTACTGTTTGAAGTGAACACAGTGCATTTATCTGGTTTCCCTTGATTCTGCAGACAACGGTTTCTCCTAAAACAAGTAGAATTCTAAATGCAAGTAAAAATATCATTCTTGTTTGATTCTATGTACCAAAATAATGTAGAAGTTACTTTTATGTCTTCGACTCCTTCTTATATCTCTATATTGCCATGCGACAGAGTAAACGGCCTCAGACAAAAGCCACCAACAAAGCCACATTCTACATTAAATTTCAAGGTTTCGAGAGCCCAGATCTAAGTAAAATACACTAGTAGCGGCTTCAACAAGGATATATATCTCCCTGTATTACAAAGAATTATTTCAAGAGATAGTTGGTAACTATGGAAAGTTCTAAATAGATTATATACGAGAATTAATATTTGACCACTCAGAAATAGATCACACACACCCGTACTTAACATGACCAGATAACATCTTTACCAACATTCAACCCAACGATGAACTCAGATTACTGGCGTTGGGTCAGGAATTGTCCGATTCCCTGTCTATAATAGATTAAAGTTTAACTTTGGCACCACCCATCAATGGTTCATTACGTCACCTAAAACAGAATGTTGGGCATTAATAACTCACTACTTTAAGAATTACATTTTTAGAACTACGTACTTTCTCTTATTGGTCTTTAACAGTTTCCTAGTCAAGGTGACTATGTAGCCCGAGTCGTGTGTATGTTAATTTGAGTCATTTGACTCAAATCAATATTTTTCAAATTATCTTTTTTTTGCAGCATAAAAGGAGACTGAATCGTCCTAAGAAAATCCAGCATTAGAATGAATATGGAAATCAAACTGGAAAAAGTAAGTGATTTGGACTTAGAAAGTAATAGAGATATTATCAGTGACATCGAGTCCTTGAACAAAGAGAAAGAATTAGATAGAATTTATCGTAAGTTGGATTATCGTATTATTCCTGGTTTATGGTGCTTATACTTTATGAGTTCTTTGGTTAACAATTCTTTTGGTTTGACATTGACAATGAACTCTGACCAGGGTCATTCACTTGTACAAACTTTAAATTTGACTGGAAAAGATATCAGTACTGCTTCTGCTTTAGATTATGTTGGTTTTATTATCTTTGACGTTCCTATGAACTTGATCATGACTAAAGTCAGACCACATTCGTGGTTGTCTAGAATTGTGTTTAGTATTGGGTTGGTTAATTTCTGCTATATGTTTTTAAAAGAGAGAGGTGGCTTGATTGCCATTAGATTCATTACTGGGGTTGCTGGTGGTGGTTTCTGGCCAGGTATGACACTTTATTTGACTTATTTCTACCCTATTGAAAGACAAACTAAAAGAATTGGATTTTATTTTACAGCTGCACAAATTGCTACTTCTGTTGCTGGTTTGATCAATGCTGGTTTCCAGAAAATGGATGATGTTAGAGGTCTATATGGTTGGCAATGGATGTATATAATTTGTGGTTCCACTACCATGTTTGTCGCTATTATCAGTTTATGGTGGTTACCAGATAAGCCAATTAAAGATGAAAAACCATCTACTAAATTGGGTCAACTTTATGATAAAATCTTCCCAAGTTCTTCTCCGTTGAATGAATCTGAACAACTTGTTCATAAAAAGGATATTGAAGAAAGATATAGGAATACCAAGTGGAATATGAAAGATTTCTGGAATGTTTTAAAAGATTTTAGAATATGGCCATTGATTATTATGTATTTTGGTGTTGTGGGTACTGGTTATGGTTTGGCTGTTTTCGCTACCACTATTATTAAAGCAAACAACCCAAGCCTTAGTTCTATTAATGTTTCATTGTTATATGCTCCAATATGGTTGTTTGATCTTGGTGGTATTATAACATTAACTCCACTTTCTGACAAATACAAGCAATACAGATATCTAGTCTTTTCGGGGGCTACCTTAATTATTATCATCGGTATGTTAGTGACCACTTATGCCAAAGGCCCCTGGAGTAGATACGGAGGGTTATTGATTGCTGGGTATGGGTTAGGCCCCACTGTTCCAACCTGTATGTCAATGGCGGCAGAGATATTTGGCCCAAAGTATGGTGATATTGGTATTGCGGCCAGTGCCGCTTTAGTTAGTGGTTTAGGTAATTTAGGTTCCGTCACAGCCACTTATGCCTTATATAGTGGTTGGGCCGACGATGTTGCAAGATTATATCAATATTCCAACATGATGTTGGTCCTTATGTTAGGGGTCAGTATCGTAGCGGCTTTTGTATGTCAATTCACAAGACATTTAGTCAAAGATTAATAGACTTTTATATTATGTAGTACTTTTATTTTATGTAGGTAATTATGATAAAAGTTGAACATAATAACGGTTCCTATGAAAAGTTGCAGTCTCTGAATTGCTGCAAATCAAAGTTTTTACGAGCCCAAATCCATGGAGTTTGGATGAATAATCCAGTTCATTTAAAAGCGTGAAATGTGAACTTTCACGGTATATTAGCAAACCCAGTAGCGTAAGTTGAGATGCTTGCGACTAGCATCACAAAAAAGCTGCCAGATAAAGCAAAGGGGCTTATGTTCTCCAATTTCCGGCGGAACTTTATCCGTCTTTTTGCTTTCTGCACTACAGATTTCCTTTATTTTACGTAAATCCTAATCTACTGACAGGCGCATTCAATATTCATAAAGCGGAATAATTTATAAGCGAATTGACGTATAAAAAGAGAAGAAGCTCCTTCAAAGCAGTTGTGCACAATATTTCTAAAGGCAAAAGTTAAGCTTTGTTATCATAAGTTAAAAGTATGTCATGGATTAAGAAATTTACCGAAGGTTCTCCAAATCCCATTGAAGAGAGATTTGAAGCTCTTTGTGCTTCTGTACCAATTATAGATACTCATAACGACTTCCCATATAGTTTGAGGGTTCAACTCCACAATGAGATGCATTGCGAAGGTAGTGATTTTGATTTTGATAAGCTTTTAACTTCTCATACTGATTTGATCCGTATGAAACAGGGGAAAATAGGGGTCCAGTTCTTCAGCTGTTACATCGAATGTAAAGATGATGATTACCTTTATGATGACTTTAATAAAGCCAACAGTGCTGTTAGAGATACCTTGGAGCAGATTGATGTTACTAAAAGATTGGTTGAGGATTATTCGAACCAACTAACTTTTGTTCATACTGCCGATGAAGCTTTAGATAATTTCTTAAACTCAAAAGGCAACAAAATTTCAATCACTTTAGGTGTCGAAGGCTTACATCAATGTGATCTATCTTTGGCTGTTGTAAGGCAATATTTTGCTCTAGGTGTCAGATATATTACCTTGACTCATAATTGTGATAATCCATTTGCAACCGCAGCCTCCTCTATTTCTGCTGGAAAACCAGATAAAGGGCTAACGAAGTATGGTGTTGATTGTGTGAAGGAAATGAATAGATTGGGTATGTTGGTAGATTTAAGCCATGTGTCATATCAAACGATGTTGGATGTCTTAAAAGTAACAAAGGCCCCCATTATATTTAGTCACAGTTCTGTCTATTCTTTGGCTAAGCATGAAAGAAATGTCAGGGACGATGTTTTGAAATTAGTTAAAGAAAATGGAGGTGTTGTGTGTATCAATTTCTTCCCTGGATTTTTAAAGGTTGAAGGTGGTGCAACTATCGAGAATGCAGTCGAACATGTAAAGTACGTAATTGAATTAATAGGCTGGGATCATGTTGGTTTAGGATCCGACTTTGATGGCATTCCAAAGGGCCCAGTCGGATTGGAAGATGTCTCAAAATACCCTGACTTGATAAAAAGAGTCTGGGAAACTACAGGTGCAACAGAAGAAGACATTGCCAAATTAATGGGATTGAATGTATTGAGAGTTTGGAAAGACTGTGAATATTTTGCAGCATCCAACAAATCAGCACCAATCGAAACCAATTGGGAAGACAGAAAGTGGGAATTCTCCCAATATTGCAAATTGTTTCCTGAGATTTATCCTGGATCCTTCAAATTGAAAAAAAACATTTATAAAGGCACTGAAAGTCTTCAAAATAAAGAGGATTAGCTTTGTGAAAAATGTACAATATCTCTTCTAATTCTGTTTTACTCTTCTATCATATGGCATTGGAGTCGAAGTCAAATTAAACCCAAATCGACATTTTCGATGTCGCATGTATGTCTCGTCTTTGTTTTATTAGGGTTTGTTTGTTACTTACAAATGGCTGCAAAAAATATAAAAACACGGATATAGTACTTAAGAGAATGTAACTGAAAGTTATATAAAACTGCTGGAGAGTAAATAAGTACCCAGAAGTATTCAGATAATTTGGCGTTGTAGATAATCAATGGACCGTCCCATTTTGAAAGAGTAGCGCCTCAGAAACTGACTTGATTGTTAGGGTTGACTATTTTTGTGTGTAGATGACTCTACTGTTGGATAAAATAGGCCCTTGAATAAGGATCATTTGGTTTTAGGTCATATTGTTGGCGAAGCAGTTAAAGTTGCTCCAAAAGCTGATGCGTTTGAACTAGGACAATTTGTAGGTACCGAAGCTCATTCAAACTAATCTTGGATGTACTTCATGAAAACATGTTAATGAATAGTATTGTACGAAGGTCCAGCATAACAAATTTGTTTATCATGCTAGTGGGTTTGAAAACTATCTTATTGCTGGTGCCTATATGTATTCACGTTGCCAGATGAATTATCTCATGAATATGCCTCACCACTCCTCACCACTCATGAGGTTATGACTATACATATATTTATGTCAACAGGCAGTGCACATATTTTTGTTAACAGGCTGCTTTAGTGACACAAAATATCCACTCGCTCGCTTTCGATTTTCATTTTCGTATATTTAAAAGCCTCGAAATCTTAGAGATAACCACCGATATGGAAAGATTAGGAGATTTGCCGTCAGAGGTATGTATGCAAATTGCCAAATATTTGCCTGGACAAATCCAGTACGTGATGATAGACAGTGCCACAAAAATTGGAATAAGTTGCATGCATATTGTGTGTGGAATGGTTTACGTGGGTGACGGTCAATATGCCTGGAATATACGAGAATGTAGAAATCAGACGTTGGAATTATATCCTACTATAGTACCGGGAAGGTGGTTTAAGTTATTTCGTGAGTCTTCGCTGGTTATATCTTTCATAAATACGCATCCTGGATTCGAACCAAAGTCTATTTCCTTTATTTCGATTCAAGATTTCTATTCATTTGCTAGTTCCTATAGATCCGTACTTGCAACTTTCCAAAATATCGAAATATCAGGGCGAATATTCGATGTGAGACTTGTCAAAGACTTAAATATTACTCTTGTGAACATTCCAAGAGAGTGTAGTCTACGGGATGGATTCTATGTACCACAAAGTACCAAAACTCTCATTTATGATTCTAGCTTTCCTGTTCATCTAACAAACACTAATGTTGAAAAATTGATTCAATTGCTTCCTCAAAATTATGAAGCGTTCAAGCTGTTAACTCATTTAGAGCTTTCTTTGTACTTTGATGAAGATTTGTCCATGTTAACCAGTTTAAAAACTTTAAAGATTAAGAGTTCCGATGATGTGATTAATTTTAAGACATTTCCCCTTCTATTGAATGAGCTAGAATTGGTAGCTACAAAAGTAAAATTAGCTAATTTGAAAGTTTTTGAAAATCTAGAGATTCTTTCTCTAAGCTCAGGAGATTTTGTGGGGAAAATGGTCAAATTTCCTCCAAAATTGAAATGTCTCGAACTATTTGCTATGGATGAGAATTTGATGGCTAGAGATCCGGAAAAAACTTATAAAACAAGTGGTTGGGTAATCCCCAAATCAGTTACTTTAATGTCCACCAATTTTGAAATAACGAATTTGGCTGTGAGGCTTCCCAATCTAAGATTTTTAAATGTTTCCCAGTCCTTTGAATCACTTGAAGATTTACAATACCTTGAAACTTTCTATTTAATGAGACAAGATTTTTCTGACCAGCTGACGTCTGAAAATTTGAAATTGGGGCAATCCGTCAAGTCAGTTTTAATCGATGGAATGTTTGATTTCGAACTGTTAGACTTTTCAGAACAAGATTTCGTTGATCTAACCATAAGAGGCGAATGTTTTATAAATCATTTTCTTCCCCCAAGAAGTGTCAAATCTTTGTCAATGACGGCGGACATTAAATCTAGTTTTTCTGGAAATATTCCAAATATTGAACACTTGACTTGCCTGTCTAAATCTATTCAAGGTAACCATTTGGGGGGTCTCTCGTCTTCCGGTTCTTTGGTCCTGCTAACTATGATTGGTTACCAGGACACAGATCTAATTCAATTACCTTCTAGCTTGCTTAAATTTTCGTTGTATGAGTCTTCATGTCAGATACCGAAATTGAATAGCAATTTAAGAAACCTAAGACTCGATTCTAGTTCCATTGAACAACTCCCGTCATTTCCAAAACATTTGCTTCTGCTTTACTTCAGGAGAGAGAAAACAGGGGACTCTCTCATCATCAATCAAGATTTCTCTGAGTTCAACGATTTAGAAGTTCTTTCATTTGATGGAAATATAAAAGTGCACAAGTTAAAAGTCTCCAAGTATCTTGAAGTATTGAATCTAGGCAATTTCAAAGACGAAGAATTCGATAACATTGACTTCAGTTTAAATAACAAAGTTATATTGGACCCTAGAAGTGAGACAGCAGATTGGAATAAATCATATTTCTTGTAGAGGAATTGTACAAAAGGGCTATAAATTATCTTCAATTCTCCGGTTTATATTTTATAATATTTTCAATATAGAGTGGTGCTCTCTTATAGCAAAATAGCAAAACTATTAGTGTCACAAAATCCAGGGCAGGGATATCTCTACAATGTCAATACAATATAAGCTAACAAATATCAACAGCCAAACTGTGGTTCGCTTCCATTGCAGTTGTTTTAGAAGATTCACTGGAAAGGGCTTTAGACATTATTTCCGCATTAATAATAAGTATGCTGCCTTGAATCTGTAAAAGCACCCAGTTTTATTATTGAATCCTGATTCCTTTGTAATCTTAGAGTATAATCCGGATATATCGATGTGTTGACAAAGCACTATTTGGGTGAGTGAGACTCGGAAATTTCCAAATATGACTTTTCTTTACTCGGAAAAACGCAAGTATGGAAGTAAGCGTCTTCGGGCATAAAACATTTGAGTAGACATAAACTCAGATTATAAATGGTTGCAATCCTATAAATAAACACTTCTTCCCAAGATAAAACTTGTAGACAAAAATGAAAACAGTTTTAGTTACAGGTGCAAGCGGACATGTTGGTGTGTTCACCATTTTGACTTTTATTGAGAAGGGATACCTTGTCAACACCACTATTAGAGATTTTTCACAATTAGACTTTGTAAAGAATATGATCAAAGAAACAGGGAAGCTCAGTGATTCTGAAATGGAGAAGATCACCTTTTTTGAAGCTGATTTGAATAGCGAAACCAATTGGGATAAAGCTATCGATAAATGTGATTATGTTTGTCATGTAGCATATCCTTTCATAAATGGTGTTCCTTTGGAACAGTTATACAAAGCTGGGGTTGAAGGATCGCTTAATTTAGTCAAATTAGCCATTGAGTCGCCTACTGTCAAGCATTTTGTTTACTGTTCTAGTTATGCATGTATTGGATTCAATGACCAATTCACCGAAGATCATGTATTCACGGAGGAAGATTGGACCAACGAAGACAGCACTCAGACAGATGGATATATGATAAGTAAAACCATTTCTGAGAAAAAGATGTGGGAATTGGTTAGAAGTGATGAAAATTTAAAGTCACAATATCCGATTACATTCAATGCTATTAATCCTTTTGGTGTTACTGGTGCTGTTCCAGTCGGTTTTAAAAAGTGGGTTGGTTCTATTGCCGTATACAGAGCCCTTTTTGATAAAAATATGACTAGAACCAATGTATGGTTGAATATCACTGATGTCAAAGATTTGACCAACGCTTTTGTTACTGCGATAGAAGAACCCAAGTCATACGATAAGAGATTCATTCTTCATGATGAAAAGTCTATCAGTATGGATTATGTTGTAGATTTATATAAAAGATCGTTCCCCAAAGAAATCACTGACAAAATGATGACAGATTATGGAGAGGCATGGATTTTACCCAAAAAATCATCCAATGCAAATGCAAGGAAATATTTGAATTACAATCCAAGACCTGTCGACGAAACCTTGTTGGAAACAGCCAGATGCATTTTTGATGCTTTGGGATACAAATATTGAGATGGTTCTTATATAGGAGACTCTATATATCTCTTACATAGGAATATACAATGTATTTTCCATCTACATCCAGGATACATATAAGGATACTCAGATAGACCCTACGAATATTTGAAATTATTCTAAATTTCTTAAAAATTCATAAAAGAATACTACCCCTTCGATATGAGCACTTAAAGAAACCCTCTCGTCTACTGCGTGTGCATTAAATCTTTCGGCCTGTCTAATTGGCGTGAACCTGTAAATATTATTAGTCAAGTTCCAGTAGTGACGGGTGTCGGTATTACCAGTCATACACGATGGAGAAACAGTTACTTCTTTAGATGGTCCCAAAATTCCTGTCCTGTACTCAGCAAAGTCTTCAAAAACGTGTCTTATGGTTCCTCCTAAAAGTTTCCAGGTAGGATTATCGATCACTGGAGTCAAAGGAGCAGGGTCCAAGAAATTCTCATCATAGATTCTTATGAGACCAGAAGAAATATCATGCTCTTTCACTGTCTCTCCAAAAGCTTCTATATCTAACCGGAATTGATTTGAAATGATTTTCAGGGCTTCAATAAGTTTGTTTTTGATACTTTGAAATGATGATTCATATGATATTCTGTGATTTATCCTAATTACTACCTTTTCTGGCAAGGCATTAATCTTTAAACCACCCGAAATAATATCGACTGCTTGTGTCGTTGAAACCAAAGCTTTTCTGTCTAAAGCTTTACTAATTTCATCCAATACCCTTTTTTTAGCAGCTTTACTGGCTTCAATCTTGGTTATATCATCCTTCAACTGCTTTGACATTGTTTTCGATGATTTGGCTTCACATTGTAATTGATAAAAGAATGGGTTTTTACTAGATATGTCCAAAGGATATTCTGTTGCTTCGATTTCGTGAATCAAATCTGCAATTATACCTATTCCAGTGTGTCTAGGGGGTACAGATGAATGCCCTCCAGCAGTCAAGAGCTCTATTGTGATATCAACATAACCTTTTTCTCCCGTTGAAGGTAATGCATATCTTGATCCATACAAATCTTGAACGCCTAGACCACCTTCGTCAATTATCAAATAAACTGAACTTTTTCCTAGTTTGCTTTGTAAGAATTTACCAATATTATTGGCACCCCTCATACCACTTGTTTCTTCATCAAATCCAAGAGCAATAATTATGGTTCTTTTAGGTTCAAAATTTCTGCTTAAAAGCTCTTCTAAAGCTTCAAAAATAGCTATCACGTTGTTCTTACAATCACTGGAACCTCTTCCCCATAGGAATTCTCCATCAAAAACAGCAACAAATGGAGGGTATGTCCATCTGGAAACAGTTTCCTCGGGTACTGGAACAACATCTTGATGTCCAGCCAACATCACAGGTTGCAAACTTTGGTCAGTACCATTGATTGTAAATACTAAGCCATGAGTATTGACTGTTTCTAGGTCACTATTGGCATACACTTTTGGAAAAGTTTTTATCAAATAGTCACTAAACTTGTAAAAAATATCCCATCTAGGGTCTTCACCAATTTCTCCTAAATCGTCATAATTGGATGTTGGTATCTTAACTGCATTCCCCCATACTTCTAAAGACTTGTTTCTAAATTCATCTGATTTAAAGTAATCAAGCTTTGATAACTCTTCAGAATAGCTTGGAACTATTTTGTCCAATGTTGGACAGTTTTCATCAAAATCAGCACCCCCGACTTTAATAAACGTTGCATAATTGACATAATTGACATATTTACATAAAGAATAACCAACACTTCCGATGAGTGTAGATGCTATACAAAAACTCACAAACTTTCTAAATCCACCAGACTGGTTTTTGTTTTCGAATAATGGCAATTGCTCTTTCATCTTCAAATTCTTACGGTTGCAATTAATGTATAATTGAGATTGTGAGAAGATTCGGATTTAGCAGGCCTTAAAATGGACTAAGACCTTCCTTATTTGGTAAAACCATTATTATAAATGGTGAGTTATAGTCTTACTAATTTAGTCTTTGCAAAAACCTGTCATGATAACCCAGTTATGGTAAATAATTTTAAAGCAAGTACATCTTCGTATTAGGAAAAGTTGAGTCTCTACAAATCAATCCGCATTGTAATATAATCTAGTCTTATACGTTGCTTAAAAGTCGGAAGCATAATGTCTCCTTTTGGTGATATTCCATGGTATCATGAACGGACAATTACATAATAGGAAGAGCTCCCTAAACCGAGTCGCATATTTTCCGATTTTGGATGCTTACAAACTACTCCTAGCGAGAATATCCCGTAAAAGGTAATAACCGAGAAAAAAGAACTCTTCTATTACTTTGTGTTACAAAAACATGAATCAATAGGCTGTAGCCATTACATAAGCTGATTTCTTATTGAATGAAATATATCTTATAGTTTCCAAATATATATATACATACATATATACATATTGATATCTGTGGTGTACCTTTTCCTAGATTATGAGCTACATGTTATATTTTTTTTTTCAAAATAGTGTATTAGGAAGATTAGTATATAATTTATCCGGTTATACTTTGTTACAATATGAAGAAGAAAAAGATGGATTTGAGGTTCCAAAGCATTACTTGGACCAAGAAGAAGCGACAATCATGGTAGAATGGGACGATTATGATTTGGCTCCTAGAAGTTGGCCCCATGCATGGAGAATTGTAATTCAATTGCAGATGAGTTTATTGACATTTTTTGTCTATATGGGTGGTCCTGTCTACTCTCCTGCAATAGACACCCTTATTGAGAGTTTCGATATTTCTTATGCTCTTGCAACCTTTCCTTTAGCTTGGTACATCATAGGGTATGGTATTAGTCAAATTTACTTCAGCCCGATGTCTGAACAAGCAAACATAGGAAGAACTCCAATATATGCAATTTCAGGTGTTTTATTTACTTTATTGCAAATCCCATGTGCTTTAAGTACCAATATAGCTGGTTTAACTATCTCAAGATTTTTGTCTGGTTTATTTGCTTCTCCAGCGTTGTCGGTAGGAGCTGCAAGTTTTTCTGATGTATTGGCCCTTCCATATGTACCCCTTGGTTTGGCGGTCTGGGGGTTAGCTGCCTTTTGTGGACCCTCTATTGGTCCTATAATTGGATCTGCTTTGTTGATTAAAGGATGGAAGAATATTTTTTGGTTTTTGATGGCTACCAATGGTTTTATAACTTTGGTATTAACTATTCTTTCGCCTGAAACGAATGAGCAAACTCTATTATTGTGGAAGGCTGAAAGATTAAGACGTGTTACCGGGAATAAAAACATTAAAGCCCCTTTTGAAATAGAACATCGTCCTATTTCCAAAATGTTGCTAGAGATCAGTTGGAGATCATTTGAAATCATTCTTTTGGAACCCATGGTCTTGTTTATGGATATTTTTCAAGGCTTAACCTATGGATGTTTATACTTATGGTTTGAATGTTTTCCAATTGCCTATGGTGAAGTATATCACTTTAATTTGTATACAATATCAGTGGCTTATAATTCTATAAATGTAGGTGTGTTAATTGGTATGTGTATTTATATTGGGGTTTTATATCAAACTTTTACGAAGAAGCTTATAGCTAATGAAGTAGTACAGCCTGAGGTATTTTTAACTACCAGTTTCATAGGAACTGTATGTACTACCGTATCGTTGTTTATGTTTGGTTGGACAATTAACGAGCACATTCATTGGTTTGTTTCCTTAATAGCTGCTACTATATTTGGTATAGGTTCCTTTTGTGTTTTGCAGTCAAATTTGAATTATTTGGCAATGTGCTTTCCAAAATATATTGCCAGTGTATTTGGAGGTAATGGTCTATTTCGTTCGTTGGTAGCTGGTACATTTCCCATCTATGCCAGAGCGATGTACAAAAATTTATCTACCCCAGACTTCCCTGTAGCTTGGGGTTGTTCGTTGTTAGGATTCATATTCATTGGGATCAGTACCTTACCTATCATTTTCAAAGTCTGGGGTCCTAAACTCAGAAGTAAATCCAGATTCTCTGAAATGTAGAACTAGAGAATCCCTAATATACATTCTGTAACTCTATGGGTCTCTTCATTCTCTAAACACCAACACTTGTACACGTATCCAACATTACTGCCAATATTCATTTTGAGGAGTTCCCTCGATACCATTTCCCTGTAGTCCCCATAATACAGCAAATTCAATATGAAGAGTGCACCTAAATAATTAGAGCATTATCGTTAGATCGTTAGGACCAGCATGAAAGTAAAATCTTGCCGCTCTGAAAGCAAATACTTCTTATTGAAATAAACTTGTGGATATTGACCCTCTGTCTCTAAATATTACTCATCTCTTTATATTCTTTGGTCTCCTCCCAAATTTTTATTTCTATCCTTGCTTCACCGGTTTTGGTCATTTCGTGTTCCATCTTAACGACGCTACTGATAGATCAGAGTCGTCAGCTTTCGGAAGAAGAGCAGCATGAGATCTGGCATATTAACTGTGTCCCTGTCTATTTTTCCGACTACAAGCGGCTATCAATTCTATTGCGATTTCTTATTCGGGCTGTTTCCCCCACGGTCTTTCTCTCGCCTCCTTGAAGTAAAATTGTGTTCTTTTGCGAATATTCATACAGCTCTATTTTAAACTCTCGCTTGTAAACTTTCGCACTGGTGAAAACAGAACATCTTCATGGTACACATTACACATGCCGAATCAAACTGATGACGACAAGTCTATAGCGAGGAAACGGGAGCTGTTGGAGGGTAATAATTCTGGTCCAAATATGGTATATAAGAGTCCAGACTCGAGAAATAAAAATAGGATTTCGTCAAAAAGCTATAGAGGTCCTCTAGACATCAACGCAAATAGAAGAATAAGAAACTATAGCTCTACATTCAAAGGTCCTATTGAAAGTCATTTACGGAAATCAAGAAATCTGGCAATTGTGACTACTGCCCAAGTGTTACAACATCTACAAAATCGGCATCTACAAATGCCTAACATGATTAATATGAACGAGCTGATCCCTGTTGCAAGAACCAGGTCTAATAAAAAACTGTATAAAGCATCTGGAGCGGGTAGCAAGTCACCTGAAAGCTCTGCTACAAATATAGGAAAAGGAATACCTAGATCATCTCCAGACTCCAACATTAATAAGACAGGTAATGAATGGAGACAAGAAAAAACCTTGAATAGTTGTCCTTCTAAATTGATTACCTATTTCGACGTCATTCATATTTACATTGACGAAAAAGTTATATATGCAATCGATAGCATAAATAGGCGACTAGTTAATCCTTTTTCTACTGCATTTCACAGAGCTATATCTAAAGCTGCTAGAGATGGATCTTGGAACGTGAAGCTTGTGAACAAAATAACCGAAGAGATCAACACCTATAATAATTTCCTGTCATGTTATGACAGAGCCAGTGTAGTCTTCATTCCTCCTCAAACAACTTTGCCCTTTGTGCGAGAAGATGAGTATTATTACTGTAACATGTGTGACCAAGCTAGTCTGTCAAGAGAGGCTATGACCAAACACACGAGGATTCATGGCAAAGGAAGTAATGACAATCGTTCTGAAACACGTTATTCAAAAAGCACTGGTTTTAAAGTAAAATTAGCATCTGGTTTAACTTATTTCATAAAGCTGTCAGCTGAAGACACACATGTTTCAAATGTTGAGGAATTACGATCAAAGGGTAATACTCCAAGACCTGAGAGGGAGCAATCATCAACTAACACTAGTTCTTTGGCGTCGGAAAGTTTTCAAGGCAATAGTTCGCCTATAATTTATTCAAACGACCACTCACTCAAAGACTTTCAATCTTATTGCCAAATGATCGGGTTGAGTGATCCCTTCAATGTAAGACATCATATATTACTAATTAATCCTCCAAAAGATTCGGTCTTATTGAATTCAGTTCTTGCAAGAAATTATGAAGTGAACGACTTACATGATTTCATTATATCATACTTGAAGACAGATCATCGGTTTTTGACAGAGGAGAGTACATCATTCACATTTCTCACAACTATCAAAGGATCATTTCCCTTTAACATCCCTGAAGATATCACCACATTGGCTCATCATGTTGCTTGGTTTGTTTATATTTATGGGCATGTCCACAATCAACCAACTGGCCAATTAAGTGACTTTAACCAAATTTGCTATAACATTGGGCGCTCTATGCTTGAAACTGGAGTCGAACAAGAGATATTAATCCCTTTACAGCTTTCATATTTCGACAATAATGTTGGTGGTGTTATGGAAACCTCAAAGGAAGTGGCTGAAGCTGTATTGTATTTCCTCTTCATCTGTATGGGAGACTTCTTGAAGAGCAAAAGTCTTGAAAAGATAAAATATATTGATAAGAATCGTATTAGCTTTATGGCGGTAAGAAACTTTTACAACCTGATGAAGAGTACAACCGAAACTTCGAAGGAGAAAGTTGAGCTGCCGCTAGACGAAGCGCTTTATGGTATTGGAAGTTTATCCTTATTTTTAAAAAAGCTTGTTAATCTTTATAAACAAGAAATTGAGGTTTTGCCTGATGAATTCCAAAATTTCAACTTCATATATGATATATATTGCTTGCGTCATAATTGTTTCAGAGGCAACAACCTTGTTGATCCGAGTAGCCAAGAATGGTACAGCGAAATATTCAACAATTCTCTGTTGATATCTTTTTCCTTTGAAAAACAATTGACATTACAAAAATTTCTTAAAGATCAAAATAAGTGGACTGAGCAGTATTTGAAATCGCTTTCTGAAAAGATCACAGATTTAAATTTCATCATATTTTATTTGATACTTATGACTGTAAAACCACCTTTTTCTAATTTGAAAGATTTGTTAAATTTGAGATATGCCAATTCGGGGTCTTTTGAACGTAATTTATTCATTAAAAACGAGTCAGTGCAGCTTGTATTTCACAATCGAATGGGCTCGGGTACTCAGGAGGTGATAGAAGTTCCCAAGCCAGTAAGTAAAATTCTAATTCATTATTTATGGATCTTGCGACCCATTGAAGTTCTCTTATTGGGTGAATTAAATTCATTAGTTAAAGGAAGTACAAATCAAGAACTAAATATCTCAGACAAATCAGGTACGGATGTAGGAAGAGAGTTCAGTCCAGATTCTCACGTTGCTCAAGATATTTACTTTGAATGCTCTAAAACATTTATTTTCTTAAATACCAGTGGCAAGAGACAACCAAGATCAGTCAAGGAATTCTTGAAGGAGGCTTCAATAAAGTATCTAGGTAGTGCTCTCGAGTATGACAAGTTAATAGAAGCATTGAAAAAATTCAGCTCAATCCAATAAATGAAAATGAAATGGGAAATGAGATGGCATCAGGGTATAATATCTTGATTAATGCACCATGAAATAATATAAATCTAAATATACACTGTTTATAAGTAAGAAGAATTTGAGGCATTTCATTCGAATACTCTTTTTCCGCTTTTTCAAAAAAAATGTTTATTTTATTGATAAATTTAAAAATTAAAAAGAAAATTCAGAACAAAACGCAACATGATTTTTTTCTAGAATTAGGGCTCCGCACTCCTTTCTTTCTGTTTTTCGCAGCCATTAGTTATCTAGTAACCGAGCACAACCTTATTTATCGTTATTAATAAAAGTGGCTACTTACAACATTCTAAGCTATTAGATCTTATAAAAAATAAACAATTTAAATGGAACCATCTAGCTGTTAATATTCATAAAGAGCATTTTGCGATGGCTTTTATTATATTCAGTTTTTGGTAAGCAATGCTAATTATTCTTGGAGGCAATAAAATATACCAATGGATCAACATTTGCACCTCTAATGGAAAATTTTTGACTCTTCCAAACTTTATTTGGCTCCTAATATAGTGAAAAGCCTTGTCTCGCCGTGCCATATACAATATATTATTGATGATTCGAAAGCTTCATCCGGGAACTACCAACTCTTTACTTCCAACAAACTGTAATTATATCTTTTGGAGATAAGGCTTTTTAGAAAACCCTTCTAAAATTACATATTGGTACCCTGCCGCATGCGTACTGCATGTAATAGTTAGCTGTCAAACCCTAAAATATCCTTTTCTCACTTTTGGTGGTTTACAAGTGGATAACGATCATACTTCAGAGTCTACTTGAAATATTGTCATTCAATTCATCAACTGCTCGAAGGATAAGTGGCCAAATGTATGATTGGAACCCCAAGTTTTCGACACAGGTTTATGTGATAAATTTCGACTCAAGCACAAAATCATCAACTTTCGGTATCATGGCCCCAATAAGGACTGCTTTTCTTTAATCATTTAACCCTCCACCAAAGATAAGAGGATATTGATTATTTACTTCTATTTTTGAATAATAAGCAAAATGGAACCTCTGATGTAGCATTAAGATTTGAGTATTGAAATGTGACATCAAGTCGAAGCTAAACTTTAATTTAACTGATAAAGTTTAAGAACCATTTTACTACAACTACCAGTTGACTTTATCTCTAATATACCAATTCAAGTTGATACTTTATATGTGTATCTCAATCTAGCAGATCGGCCTTGTTGAGCCAATATCATATTTGATATTAAGCCATAGTGCATTTAAAATCGACTATTTCAAAATAAGTATATATGCCGTATAAACAGAAGGTAACTTTAAAGATAAAAGGTAACTTAAATGATAAAGTTTGATAAGATAAGGTACTGAAATCTTCACAAAAGATAAGAAGTTGACAAGCTAATGTCTATATATTTGAAAAGAATTTTAATGCTTTTCCATCTCAATATATTTGAATTGGTGACTAAACTACAATAATGGAGACGACAGACCAAGTGGCCAGTATAACTAGAAATCACGATAGATTCCAGGCCGATGCCCATCAAGTCAACTTAGATGCCATCACTTCACATCCAATTTCACTTGATGCTATTGGAAAAGAATTGACTAGTGAACAGAAATACTTGACATTGAGAAGATTAAATTATGACAACTTAGAATCGATGGATGATTTGCCCGTTGGTGCCACTTTTATGATTGAAAAAATTCAGTTGATTACAGTTGAAGAATCTATCGAAATCTTAAAGAACGCCCTTGATGATTTTAAAACCGATCCAAACTTTCCACAAATTACCTATGATTTGATCGAGAAGCTAGTTAATGGTGATGAATTTGAAGGCTACGGCACAGTGACACACCATTTGCAAACTTCTATGCAAAATGAGGGCCCATTAAAAAAAACCAGTGATGTGATCTTGGAAAAGGAACTTACTGACGACACTTCATTAGAAAATAGCATGGTTAACTTAGATGAAGTTTTCGATCGGGAATTTCAGCTCAGATTAGAGGCAGCTCTAATTGAGTATTATTCGCCATATCCTGAAGTAAGGGCTGTTACTGACTGTTATGATGATCCAAGTATTCCATGTGAAACTATAAGAGTTTATATTGTAAGTTTAGTATGGCTTGGTATTGGTCTTTTTATCGATCAATTCTTCAATAATAGACAACCTGGTATATCATTATCTTATTATGTTGTTCAATTATTCTTTTATCCAAGTGGTGTGTTGATGGCAGCTATCTTACCTAAATGGAAATTTAAGGTGTGGAAATACACTTGGGATTTGAACCCGGGACCATGGACAGCTAAGGAACAAATGTTGGCTACATTATTATACGCTGCCGATGGTCCTCCTTACGTGTCTAACAATATTACAGTGCAAAAAATGAATATGTACTTTGGCAACAAATGGGTCGACTATGGTTTTGAAATTTTGTTGACTTTGTCCAATAACTGTTTGGGATTTGGTTTAGCTGGTATTATGAGGAAATTCGCTGTTTACCCTGTCAATGCTGTATGGCCAAGTGTATTACCTATTTTAGCTTTAAATCAAGCTTTAACCAAACCATCGAAAAAGGAAAATATCAACGGTTGGAAGATTTCAAGATACTCTTTTCTTTGGATTGTAACTGCAATTTCATTTGTCTACTTTTGGTTGCCAAACTATTTAATGAATTTTTTACACACATTCAATTGGATTACATGGATTAAACCAAATAACAGGACTTTGGCAGAGGTCACAGGATCGATTGGAGGATTAGGAATCAATCCAATTCCATCATTTGACTGGAATGTTATTGACAATGGAGCTTTAATATATCCATTTTACACTACCTTTAATGGTTATAGTGGACACATTCTTGCAATGTGTACCATTTTTGGTATTTATTACAGCAATTATGCGTGGACGGGTTATATTCCAATGAATAACAATAGATTGTTCAACAATAAAGGTGAACAATATGATGCAAAAGCTATTCTTACTAAAGATAATTTATTTGATAAAGAGAGATATCAAGAAGTTGGACCACCATTTTTCTCAGCTGGAAATTTAGTTGTAGAAGGTGCTAAAATTGTCATGTGTCCGTTTGTATTTGTCTATGAAATAATAGTCAACTATAAAATGTTGTACCATTCATTTAAAACTATAACAAAAAAATCATATGATGGCTTCGATGATCCATATTCTAGAATGATGACTCAATATAAAGAGGTTCCAGAGTGGTGGTTTACTATTGTTTTAGTCTTATCAATTGTTTTGGCCATAATATGTGTTGAAGTTTATCCAACTGAAACCCCAGTTTGGACTATCTTCTTTGCACTTGGAATTAACTTTGTATTCTTACTACCATTTACTATTCTTTACGCAGTTACTGGGACTTTAATGGAACTAGATGTGTTGGTTCAATTAATTGCAGGGTATGCCGTTCCTGGAAATCCACAGGCTCTTATGTTTATTAGAGCCTTCGGAGCAAATATTGGAGCACAAGCCGAAAACTATATCTCATCACAAAAAATGGCACATTATGCAAAGATTAACCCAAGATCTTATTTTCGTGCACAAGTCTTATCAACTATAGTTGCATCTTTTGTAACCATGGCTGTTCTTAACTTTCAGCTTACAGCTATTGATGAGTTTTGTACTCCAGACCAGAAGCAACATTTTACCTGTCCTGGTAGTAATTCATTTTTCAGCCAGTCGATTATTTGGGGAGTGGTTGGTCCACAAAGGGTATTCAATGGTTTATACCCAGTTTTAAAATGGGGATTTTTAATCGGTGCAGTGTTACCTATTCCTTGTCTTTTGATTAGAAGGTATGCAAGTCGCCGCATTTCCAACTATTTTCAACCAAGTATTATAATCGGTGGATTTTTCCTCTTTGCACCAAATAATTTGACATACCTGACGGGTGGGCTTTATTTGTCAATTTCCTTTATGTACTATATCAGAAGGAATTACTTGGCTTGGTGGGAAAAATATAATTATGTTTTTTCAGGTTCTATGCAAGCAGGTGTTGCATTTTCATCTATAATTATTTTTTTCGCAGTTCAGTACCATGATAAATCTATTAACTGGTGGGGCAACACTGTACTGAATATTGGTATGGATGCTGAAAGTCTTGTAACTGGTAGGCTAAATGCTACATTATTTGCACCAGAAGGGTACTTTGGTCCAAGGAAAGGACATTTCCCTTAGTATTTCAATTCTTAGTATTTCAATTTTCTAGTGTTTTTATGTTAAATTTGTGTTTATTGTGTACTTTTTCTTCTATGTACTTTTCTATATAAATACTGGTAAAACGATTATGGTAGAATTGGATAACCTTCATTTTCTACATAATTTTAACTATTTTAGAGATTATCTCTGATGTTGCAATAATTCAAATATAATTTGGTGGTCTTTATTCTCATAGATTTTCCGTAGTAGATGAAAAATATTGCTGCAAATGAAACTAAAAATTCTATTCCTGCTAAAATAGCGAAGGTATTGGTATTGCTCATTGCTTCCAACCAAGGAGAGCAAGTGAAAGTGAAAATCATAGCGAGATAGTTGTTTATAACAGCAACTCCACTCATCATTTCTATAACCATATCTGGATAAGCATCCATCAAATAAGATAAGGCCACATCACCAGAAGCACCAAACGCAAAACCAATAAAAACTAAACCCAAATACGTTGGGAACCATGACCAGAGTCTGTCGGTGCCTATTGCAAATAACACAAGCCCTATTGGGCCTATTATCCCAGATAAGAATAAGAAATATAATCTGAATTCTGCTTCCTGAATACCATTATTTCTTTTCGCCATCCACAAATTGAAATAATCCGAAAAGACACCAGCATAAACACATCCAATAACAGCACCAATTAGACATGGAACATTCATAATGGCAACACCTGCATCAGAATAGTTGTATGGAGGATCATAATATTGATCGTCTTCAACAGTCAAATAGAATGTCAATAATGAAGATTGAAGCCCCCACACAAAACCAGAATAGATTACACCAGGAAAAAGAAAAACTCTTAAGGACATGAATAAAATCTTGAAATATTGTTTGAAACCTGTACCTACAACATGAGGAGCTACTTTGATAATCTTTTTATCAGTCCACCAAGAATTTTTTGGTTCACTAGCTCCATTATCAGAAACAACAGATCCATGACAAGTTAATGTCACGTTTATATCTTCTTTATCTTCTGAAACTTTGGAATTTGGGCTTTCTACTTGAGTTTTTTTTGATTTTTTATATTTCCTCCTTTCAAATTGGGTGTTATCCATGAAGCATAATATTAATAATAGGGTTGCTGCTGATATAATCACAGCTGTCCATCCGACCCATTCATAACCAACGTTAGCGCTAATATATCCAGCAATCAAAGGACCCAAATATGTACCAACTGAAGTTGCCAAAATATAGTATGTCAAGATATGACCTAGTTGATGTTGGAAGAATATATCCGTCAAACTCTGTTGGACAGCAGCCTCAGCACAACTTTCACTTGCTCCAACAAATAACTGGTTCCATAAAGCATCTCTATTACTTTTAATCAAAGCCATCCATATTGCTCCCACCAACCCCAAAAAAATACATATCATGTACTGAAGCTTCCTACCATATAATGAAGACAAAGGAACCATAAAGAATGTGTTGGTTCCGATGGCTATAAACAAGATACCAGAGGCAGTGTTGAAAGTTGGATCTGTGATTTCTGGAAACTTGGCTTCAAGTTGCTCTTGTGTAGCCCCGGAATCATTCGAAGTAGCAGCAGTAAAAGCAGTAATATAACATAAAATTGCTAAATTTAAAATCTTCCTGGCTGAACTATAGTTTAATGGATCATTTACTGATTCTGTTGGTTGTGGGACCAATAAAATATCGTTTTTGTTTTTAATTTCATCGGTCTCTTCTCCTTCTTGTGAATAAATATTAATAGTTCCTGGTATGTAATGAGATTCATTCATATCGTTTGTTACCGATGGCTTAACATCTCCGGAGCTGGAAAGAATAGTACTCAAAACTCTATCACCAGAGTCTGAAAGAATTTTGTTCAACATATTAATAAAAACAGGATTATAAGTCTGACTTCGTAAACCATGTACTTTTGAAAGCTCATGAACTAATATTTGTTCTATAGGATCAAATTAAACTGATTAGAAGTTATTTATACGAGGTTAAATATAGAGAAATTTTTGACAGATAAGATTGTTAAATTTGATAAAGGCATAGATAAGATACAAGTAGGATATTTGGTTTAACTTGCCCTATCTGGAAGTTTAATATTTTACGCCAATTAGAGCAACATTTTTTAAAAAGCTTCAGTCTGATTAAGGAAAGCGAAGTCCACTTGAGGCATTTAGGTAAGGCAAGATGAACCTTACCATAGGTAAATAGTGAACGTGGATATGCATCATGGAAGGACATGGAGGCATCAGAAAATGGCTGTCTCACCACTTCTGTGTTGGTATTTTCCTTCTCTACCTTTGCCACCGCCTCTATAACCATTATTAGTTGCTATAATACCTGGTTGTTTAAAACGTTGAATATATGACATACTTCGTTTCAAACCTTATTTTTGATGGGGAAAGTCTGCGCGTGTTGATACATACAGCAACAATTTGACAGGACTGCGGCACTATTAATGAATCTGTTACTTTGTTACGTAATCCGAGAAAACCTTTTATCTAGTTCAAGACAATAAGTTTACTAAGAGTTAGGAAGGAGATTTTGACTTACTTATTTGATGAAGGTCTACAGTCTACAAATTTTAATTGTAACAATCATAAGCCAAAAAACAATTTTAGTCAAACGATTATTTCTTTAACTATTATAGGGAGAATTGTTGCCATTTAGATAACTTTTCGTCGTGTGGTAATATTTCTATTGACTTCTTGACTTCTTGACTTCTGATACTGTTTCATATCTCCTTCATATTTTTCTGTGTTGTTTCATGTCTGTTTCAAAGTATTGTATTATCTGATAAGTTACTTAATTGAGTCATCTTTACCCACATCATTAAAAAATAATCTCATGTCTGCAAAAAATCAATTCAATTCTGTGTTACTCACGATACGAGATTAATAGATGTTGGGAACTAATATCTTGTATTGTGCTTACGGATACTCTGCATTAGTAACAATAACCTTTCAAAATAATTACGTTTTTTAATTTTACATATTTTTGTGAAAATCACAACTTTTCTCAAAGTGAATAAACTTTGAAATTTCATCATGAAAAGACGAAAAAAAAAAGTTAAGTTAAAGAACTCGAGGAATAGAGTTTTATAAGAGTTATAAGGGAAATACTAGCTCATTGAATATTCCAACCTTCTCAATATAATCTTATTATTTAGAAAATTTAGTACTCCTGCAGTAAGTACGTACCAAAAAAAAATAGGCTCATTCTCATTTATACTAATCTGAGTTATAAGCACATATATCATAGTAAGGTTCTCAGCAATGATACTTATCACCACACAAGAAAAAAAAATTTTTCCGTTGAGGTATTTAGGATATTACATGTAAGTGAAATAAGTGGTTAACTTACATGTACATTTTGAGTATTCCAAAATGCTGTCTATATGGAGACTTCTAATTCTACTCCTCAAAATTGAAATTATACCTATAAAGATCCAAATACAGTATTTCCTTGAGTTTTGTATTTAATTAAAGTTTATGGGACCTGGAGAAACATTTCTAGACTAGAAGCCGGCAAATTTTGAGAAATTATTTTGGTCTATAGATCGAGTGATATTATTCTTTCTGCGACTGAAATGAATGCTAAAAATGAGCACCGATAAGAATGGGGTTAGCTTGTATTCCTTGTAGAAAGAGAAAATGCAAGTGCGACAATAATATACCTAAATGTTTACAATGTAATATTAGAGGCAAAGATTGCACTTATGACGCAGCTGGAGATAAGAGAAAGAGAAGATATTCGCAATTCGAAGAATTGAATAAGATAATTGTACTTCAAAGAGAAATTATTAATACGATCCTGAAAGGAGGCCAGAAAGGGGAAGAAATATTGAAGAGATTAAAAGAAGATAAAGAATTTGCCAAAAAATTGAAAAACGATGAGCTTACTCTTGAAAATGATAAAGTAAAAGTAGATGACAATCTTTTGACTACTGACAGTAAGGGTAAAATCAGTTACTACGGAGAAACATCGAACTTACCAATAATGATTGACACTAACCGATTATCATTTAAAGAGAGAAGAAGAATTAATTTGGATGGAAAATCATCATCAATAACCGTGCAAGAAGACTTGATTTTAGAATTGTTAAGTCTATATTTTTGCTGGCAGCAGACATATTTCAATATATTTGATAGAGATTTGTTCTTGAGGGATATGAATTCAGGAGGTGATTTCTATTCAGAATTTCTCCTCAATTGTATTCTTGCCAAAGCTTCCCATTTTTGTGATAATCCAGAATGTAGAAGTGACCCTAACGATCCTTCAACTGCTGGCCAATGTTTCTATGAGAGAGCGATGGATATGTTGCCTCAAGAACTTGAAAATGCATCAATAACCACTGTTCAGGGGCTACTTCTCATAGCCAGTAAAGAATCTGGGATTGGTAAAGTAAACCTGGGTTGGATTCATTCTGGGATTGCATTTAGAATAGCTATTGATTTAGGCCTTCACGTTGATAGTTCAGATTTCATTCAGAAAGGATTAATTTCAGAAGAAGAAGATAAAGTAAGACAATCAACTTTCTGGGGATGTTACATATTTGACCAAGGCTGGAGTTTCTATTTGGGCCGTCCAGGTGCAATTCAAGAATTAGATATCACTTTGGAATTTCCAACATATTGTAACGAAGAGCCTGTTCAATGGTCTCCATTCTATGAAGGTGAAGAGAAGAAACCCGAATCTATAATAGAGTATTATCCTAAAAATACCCTAACAGCCATCATATATATATACCGTATATTGAAGGATATCATCATAGCCATATATTCAGGAAGCACAAAGAAAGATTATAAATCATTATTAGAACACCATTACACAAAACTTGAAAATTGGACCAAAGAACTACCTGGGGAATTGAAATGCAATGACGAGACTATGCACCCAGCTGTTATAATGCTACATACAATGTATTACTCATCCATGATATTCCTTTTTAGACCTTTTCTAAAGCTTGGGAAAACAGAATGGAAATATAAACATATACCGGAACCAGTTAAAGCTAGTAAGTCTTGTGCTGCCTCAATAATTAATCTACTAGATAGATACAGAAAGTTTTACACACTCAGAAAGATTGTTAATTTGGCTTCTTATGTTACATCTACAGCATCTACAGTTTACTTTTCTTTGGGGTTTGAAGACAATCAAGAGAATTTAAAAATATGCAAGCAGCTATTCTCTGAACTAAGTGTATCATGGCCTGATGCTAATACGATACTTGAGAGAATCATCGATTATATAGATAAAGAGGGAACAAAAGAAAACGATGAGAAAACCCAGATGGGATTTCAAACGAACTTTTTTGATTTAGATGATTTTATGTTCAGTGAAGAGTTTTACTTAGACTGGGATGTTTTAGATTCGTAGATTCAATTAATTAATAACCATGTTTAACACTCTGTTCACTTTTTCTCGTTCGGAAATATTTCAACTTGTTCAGCACTATCGGACAACTCATTCAGTTCAGAATTTTCAATATTCTCCTTAATATAGAAAGGCGGAATAACCTCTTCTTCTTTAGTGTAATTAGTTTCTGAAACCTTCCAGGCAACAAAAAACATCAATGGCATACTAAAGGTCATCATTCCAAAATTAGCACCTAGCTCTCTAATGAAAGGGACTTGCAACGAGTCAATACCAAAAGATATAGCAGAGCCAGCTGACTGAACACCTTTGTAGAAACCAGCATAACGGGCAAGCTTATAGGATTCATTAGACAAAGAGCCCATTATCCAATAGCACCAACTTTGCCACATTGCGTCCGAAATCCCATACATAAAATATAAAACAAAAGGACCCCCAAAGTTGGAATCAGTCCAATCAACCCCCGGAGGAGTTGATTTTCTGGTAAACTGCTTTTGGAACACAGCACCTCCAATCCAAGTGGCCAAAACAAAAATACAAGTCACAATTAAACCTACTAATCCTCTTGATCTCCTTGGAAATCTAGTGTTATCAAGGATCAAACTTAAGCCAAAAGTACCAACAATCTGGGTCAACCAATAAGTCATCGAATTTAAGGCCCTGGTTCTTAGAGAAAAATAAAAAGCATTGATACCAAATTGATAGGAATAAAAAAAATTACTTGAAAAAAATGCCGGAAATAACATTAACATTCGCCAATCAAGAAATAATTTGAAAGTATCAAAGACTTCTAGTTTGAATGACGTTTGCTTGAAATTCTCTAATGGTTGGCCATTACTTCTTCTAATACTTTGAGGATTCAACAAAAATAAAGACACTACACAACCAACTAACATAATAACAATAAATGCAATATAAGTTGTTGTCTTGACCCCAGATGTATCAGCGTTATTTACATTCTGAAGTAGACTAATCAAACCACCAAGAGTAGCACCAATCGACAAAAGGCTCCACGTTAAAGCGAAAGCTTTACTCTTATCCTTTTCTTCAGCATAAGACATTATCACCATTCCATGAACAGCCCATAACAAACCAGCAGATACACCGCATAAAACACCTCCTGCTATTACAAACCCTTTGTTACCAGTTTTATCGAGACTCCACAATGCTCCTATATATAGTGTATAGCCAATGGTACCTGCGAAGAAAGTAATCCTGGCACCAAAAGTATTGACAATTGAGCCACCCATAAAACCAACAACAGCAAAACAACCATAAAGAGCCGCAAGAGCTTGATTGATGATAAATCCTAGCTCAGCTCTTTGACCACCAGCTCCTAAACCAGTAACAGCATCAAACATTCCTGGTTGAGTAAATAATACGAACCCAACTAATAATACCTGAGTCATGGGCCTTCTCCAGATTTCAGTAACAGACTTCATTATTCAATATTTAACAATTGCTTTCAACGAAATTCTCTTTTCGAAATAATCCAGGTTTTATATTCAATTTATATGTGTGGAATCATTTTCAATATTAACGATCAAAAAATGAGACTGTTATCAGATCTTATCGCGGATATAATCTCCGCGGAATATTACTCCGGCGCATTGTCCTGATTGATAAGATTTAGTACAAATATTTCAAAAAGGAACTTAAATAAAACTAATTGGAAAATATGATTGAAAAGAAAAGACATGACCTTGATTTGAATGTTTTGGGAATGAACTCCGGAACTTCAATGGATGGAATTGATGTTGTGCTTTGTAATTTTAGACAAACCTCATTTGATTCCCCGTTGCATTTAAAAGTTCTACAATATGATGAAATGAAAATGCCTGAAGAATTGAAGAAAAGGGTATTAAAATTGATTGAAGAAAATTCAACTACTGTAGAAGAAATGTCACAAATTTCTCCGTTGCTTGGTATTGCATTTGCTGATGCGGCTCAACTGTTTTGTAAAAAATATTCAATCGACAAATCCGATATTGATATTATTGGATCCCATGGACAAACAGTTTGGTATGTCCCTGAACCCAAGAAGGATTTATGTCGTTCTGTGTTAACATTGGCCGAAGCTTCGTATATTTCCCAAGCAATGAATACAACTGTTGTTTCCGATTTCAGAGTATCAGAGCAAAGCGTAGGCAGACAAGGTGCCCCAATGATAGCTTTTTTTGATAGTTTGTTGTTAGTTCACCCCACTAAATTTAGAGCATGTCAGAACATTGGTGGAATTTCAAATGTTTGTTTTGTGTTTCCTGAAAAAGATGGAGGTTTAGACAAATGTTTTGATTTTGATATCGGACCAGGAAATGTATTCATTGATGCTGCCATGAGATATTTTACTGATGGAAAAATGCAGTATGACAAAGATGGAGAATGGGGGAAAAGAGGATCAGTTGATCAAGATATTGTTGAAGGGTATCTTGCACAAGATTATTTCAAACGAAAACCGCCAAAAACTACCGGTAGGGAACTTTTTGGAGACCTTGAAGCTAGTAAAATTATAAAAAAATGTCTTAAAAAAGGGCAAACTAAGTATGATGTAATTGCCACATTGACCAGGATCACCGCCCAATCAATAGTAGAGGAATATAAGAAGTATTCAGACAACATAATAGATGAACTATATCTTTGTGGAGGTGGTGCTTTCAATCCTAATATCACTAGCTTTATCCAAGATTCATTTCCCGAAACCAAAATTTTTCTTCTTGACAGAACGGGTATAAATGGAAATGCTAAAGAGGCAATAACTTTTGCATTCCAAGGTCTCGAGGCTATTCTTGGTAGACCGTTGATTGTACCAGATAGAGTGGAAAGTAGAACCCCTGTTGTGGTAGGGAAAATAACACCAGGACATAACTACAGAGAATTGCAAATGTCTGTAGTCAAATTTGCTGAAAGCTACAACTTGAAGGGTTATTTACCTACAGTTAACCAGTTGATTGTAGATGCTCCACAAAATAGCTAGTATATAATTTATAATATATAATAACTTTATAAGTGTGCGTGTATGATGAGATTTGGATGTAGTGGCTGCGAAATTTGGAAAAGCTGAAAAAAAAAAAATAGAAAACGCAACCATTAAGTTAAAACCCAATTGTTACACTAATAAGAACTAGAACATTCATAAAATATCCGATAATCGAAAATCACAAAAATTCAAGAGGAGAAAAGATAAAAAAGATAGTACAATAAGGAGTAAAACATCCTATTTTGGAAAGGAAGGAAATCTTTTGTCAGGGGCATACACTGTCCGCATCTCCGTTTAATTATTGCAAGTCAAAGAGTAAAAAACACAGAGTTACATCCAGGAATTGATCAGAAATCATTAACTTGAAGCTTCTAAGCTATCATGTTTGAAAAAAATTAATGCTTTCTTGGGAAAGGGTTAAATGAATGGGGTAAGGCTTTTGAATATGAGAAATAGAAAGAAGAGGAATAACAGATAAGCTTCAAAGGTTCAAACTTTAATCAAATATGGTGGGGGAGTTGACATAGTCTATTAGATATGCACCAAATAAAAGATATTGGTCAGTATTTTTTTTTTTTTTTGAATTGGGCACTTAAATGATCAACACCTAGAGAAAGACTTATGAAGTATTGGTTACTTTTGAATGATCTTACGCTCTACACCCTTTTAGCTTACCAGAGCATGATACCTCTTAATCAAAATTAGGCACATTATAGGTTTTATGGAGATTAATTTAGTTTGCACATGAAAATTGAGTGCGGGCTTAAATATGCACAATACAATACAATACCAATTCAAATTGAGAAAGTTCTTATATGCACAGAAAGACTAAATAATAGAAACCAATGAAGTAAAAATAAGGTCACAGTGTAATTCATCAAAATACACATAAAAAGTCAACATCAAAGAAGCAACTACAGAAGAACACCCTACATCAAGTGAAAATGAAGTAATATTAAATTTGGAAACATCTCAAAGCCGCTAGTTTCCATCGTCACGAACTTTAACCTTAATCTTGAATTGATTGAATCTACAAACAGTGTCAACAGTGTCAATAGTGTCAATAGTGTCATTGTATTGCTTAAAGTGTCTATATCAGTTTCATGAGACTGACAATCCCCCTTTCTTAGAAACAATAGCCAACTTCCCCAGATTAAAAAATTACCTATTTAGGAAATACGTCAGTTTGGCTGCAATGAAAAATGTTTACTTCCATTTTTTGCAACAAGATATTGGGGATAACAAAACTGAAGGTAGGGGAGAAAAAACAATGACCGTTTAGATATAAATACCATCCTAGAATCCTTGAATTAGATGTCAATTATGAAATTGGTTCTTCTTTTTTTGATTGGATTGGTCCTTGGATCTCCACTAGGATTGTTAAAACCAAGTGATGATGATTTCTACTTGCCACCAGATAACTTTGAAGATGAAGAATTGGGAACTATTTTGAAGATTAGAAAGACCCCCCAAAGGGTTAGAAGTTTATATTTTCCCGTCAACATAGCTAACAGCTGGCAAATGCTTGTCAGGTCTGAAGATGGCTTGGGTAATGCTACTGCTGTTCTTTCTACTATCCTTGAACCTTACAACGCCAACAGTTCAAGGTTAGTTTCTTATCAAACTGCAGAAGATGCTTCCAACCTTAATTGTGCACCTTCGTATGCTTTCTTAGGTGGCGGAGGGTTCGATACAGTTGTTAGTAAGGTTGAAATGTTCTTAATTCAAACTGCATTAGATGAAGGTTATTATGTAGTGTCGCCTGATTACGAAGGCTATATCGCTGCTTTTGCGGCTGGAAGAAATTCTGGATATTCTACTTTAAATACCCTTAGAGGAGTGCTTCAAACAAATAATGTCACGGGAATTGATCCCGATGCTGAGGTTGTATTTTGGGGTTACTCAGGTGGTACAATTCCAAGCAGCTGGGCTGCTGCTCTCGCCCCTACTTATGCCAAAGAACTCGCCCCAAATTTGAAAGGGGTTGCTGTTGGTGGGTTTGTCAGTAATCTCACTGCAGTTATAGAAGCAGTAGAGGGTTCTATATTTGCTGGATTGACCGCTGCAGGTATAGCAGGTTTAAGCAACCAGTATACCGAAATGAAACCATTCTTGGAAGAGCAACTTTTTTCTAATAAAACCAGTTCATACAAAAAAGCTTTAGATTATTGTTTGGTAAACGATATAATACATTTTGCTTTCACACAATTCTTTGAAGGACCAATGAGATATGCTAAGGCAGGTTGGGATGTTTTGAGTGACAAATTGATAACAAACATTATCTCAGAGAACAGCTTCGGAACCGAAGACACCAAAGACTTAATGCCAGAAATTCCAATGTTCCTTTTCCATGGACTTAAAGATGAAATCGTTCCATTTAAAGATTCACAAAGAATGTATGATTTTTGGTGTGACAAGGGAATGAGCTCTTTAGAATTTGCGGCCGCTAATTCTACTGGTCATATTCTAGAGGTGATAGAAGGAAGTGGAGCTGCTTTAGCATGGATTAAGAGAGTCTTCAACGGAGAAAAATTGGTCAGTGGCTGCCAAAAGACTTCCAGAATCACAAATCTCTTTTATCCCGGAGCCATCTCACAAACTGGTGACATTTTGAGTACGCTTGTCTCAAATGTGTTAGGTTCCAAAATTGGACCAATATATGAGAAGAGAATGCTAATAGAGAAAGAACAGGTAAAAGGTGACTTCGAACTACAGTCTTTGATGCATTTAGTTCAAAACAACCGATGAAAATGTATTATTGATTCCTTGCAAGTACTTAGAAGCTAACCATTGATTGCTTATTTTACGTATTAAATGTTGATATCATATTTGTAAACCTTCTCATATTGAAATCTAACCTGTAATTTTTTGGACTATCCAAGAGCTTCATTAAGGCTTATCTTGAAAGTATGTTTGCTATGTTTTCAAAAATTCTCGTTCTGTTGTCTTCCGTATGAATACACATAGGGGAAGTTTTGTGATGTGAGCTTTAAAATGATTCTATTTTACTGTATATACTCTTCTCAAATTTAAAATGGTACCGACATTAACCGAAAAAATTAAAGTTAAAGTTTGACATTTGACGCTTGGATCTTCGAACACCTGATTTAACAAAAAGAATGAGTTTATGTCCTTGGATAATACAACCATACTAATTCCCTTATGCTATCAATGTAAATGACATCTTAGAAGAATAAATTGAAGCGAGATTTGTTGTGGGCGATGATATGTAAGGGAATATGGTGTAATCAATTCTACTATTAGTGAAGTTGGAAAGTTATTAATATATTGATCACACCCCGGTACATACTATACTGCATGACAGTTTCGAGTTTAGAGTGGGGGACAACTTTAAATTGCTACATTTGGTTTATAAAAGCTTATCTCGAATCCAGAAATAAACTTTTTTGCAACCATGGAATTAGACGGAATCGGCGTTCGGCTTCTAACCTTATTGGGCTCTTGACCTTATTAGCGTTGCATGTATTTCATTAATAATGCTATTAACACGTTCTTAGTCATGGTAGTGAATATATTTGGTAGTCTATTGCCAGTTCACTGTGGAGTCACGTAAACCACAATTATCTCAAAAGTTTCCAACAGCGAAGTTAATGAGGTGTTGTTTCAGAACACGAATTGCAAATACAGATAACTAGTTATATTAATAAAAATGTAAGGATAAGATGCACAGCCTAACTTAAGGATTATGAAGATACTCTTGATTCAAATCATTTATATGAAGCAGCGTATAATGGTTGTGTATTAAATTCTATTAAATTGCATTCTATCTAGAGACGAAGGCTTGACCAAAACTCATATTACAGATACCACAAAGAAGGTTGTATATTATATAGCACATGTAAGACTGGCAAAGAATAACAACAACGATGTGGCTGCTTTAACAGAAGCTTCTCCTTCAAATGTAGAAGGGAATGATGGCAGCCTGAAACGGTGGTCGTATAAGTAAACGTTATCACTACCACTGCTAGCTGTTTTTCTCTTCTCTGAATGCTTTCCAGAATTTCTTGTATTATTATAAGTATTACTTGGCATTTCATGCAGATTTAATTCTGTACTACTTTCAGGCTTTGTATTTGGTGGAAACACTGTTATTGCTTCTGCTTTTAAGGGATTTTGGGTTTCATCAATGCTGCCTACAGATGTTTTTGACTTTTGTGTTGGATCTAAAGCTTCAACAAACACAATCGTGGGTGCTCCCTTATATGGAAAGTTAGTATATGTTGTTTCTAATTTACCCAATATAGTAGTTACTTCTGGAGGCAGAAGAACTTCAATTGTCACAGTTTCTGCATTTAGACTACCAGTGGTTGTACTTCTGAAACTATTGGTCCAATAAGACGTTGTTGTTACTGTAATTACCTCACAATTATTCAGAACTTTCTTACTAAAATCATAGAGAAAGGTATTCTGAAATAGGCCAAACACCAGTGAAATATTAATAGTATACAAGACTATAATTAGCGAAAGATTCATATTGATTGATGAAAAAGTTGATGGGAAAGTGACTTGCTAATAAATAATTTCCTCTCCGATTAATTTTCTTAGGAATATTAGGAATATAAGAAGTCTTCATGTTGAAATCAAACCCAAAATAACCTGAGTAATATTTTTATTATTTTATTATTTTATTATTTTTTGATAATTTGAGAGAAGATTTTCAAATACGAAGAAACTTAGAATTAAAGTTTGTTCTTAATTAGGACCCAAAGAACAAAGGGTGAAGTAACTTGTAATAAAGAATATAACTTAGAAGTTGTTAACGTGAACACGCCTTTTTAAAGAAAGTTTGTTGTGTAACAGATTAATCATTTGATACAGAAATAGAGAGCAACGCAGATGACTTGTAGATATGAATTATAGTTCCAGATGACAGCAAATAAAAGGACTAGTACATTTGCTTCAACTGATGTTCAATTAAAACACTCTAAATAGTATATCTTACAATATTATGAAGGAGTATAGATAGTGCAATGGGCCATAGAAGTGGTGAATATCTCTCGGAAACCTTAAATACTAGAATGTTGGGCTATCAAAGCTAAGAAGGCATAAAACCAGCTTTACACAAAAATAAATCGTACCATTCTCAAACGTTATTTCTTTGCAGATTTGTGGAATCCTGCAACATGCATAATGCTTATTTGGATTTCATCTCAAATGTTTCTCGAACTCGCACGCCGTCTTAAATCGGTAGGAACTTTAAATAAATTAACTTCTCACAATCTTTTAATGCCATTTCAATGAGTTCCATAGACAGGATTGAAAACAGGATAAAAATATCAAACAAGTCTCCTATGTCTAATGTGTCTGGCATCACCAGAGTTGAGTGGAGTTGTAATTTCAAATTCCAGGCTCCAAACATTGAATTGCTCTTCAGTAGAATTGTGTTATAATTACGGGTCACAATGTAGAAAAACTCGAAGATTCATTTTTTGCACAATTATATCAGTTTCCTCTCAATAATAGAACGAAAAAGGACAGACCAAACTTGCGAAGTTTTAGCACAACTTCTATAATCTTGCGAGCTCTTCGCCAGAGTTCGAGTCTACGAGTAAAAAGTCTTTAATATATTACTATTGAAGAACATGTAAATAAGCCTGAAGGCGCGAATGAAAGATGAAGACGAACTAAAATTAATCCTTATTTTTGAAGTTTGGTTACATCTAGAGGAACCACAAGAAAGCAACGAAGAATGTTACAAAGGTATTAGTTGCACGAATAGATGCAGAACCCTCATAAGAGAGGGCACTTACTTCTGGAGCAACAGTTGAAGGACTTGGACCTGAATCACTGGAAACAGGGCTATAGGAACCAGAATCTGGAGACGCGGTTCCACATGTTTCACATGGAATAGTACTTGTATAAGTAGTAGTCAAGGTATAAGTTCCAGGTGGTTTACCTTCGGTATTGCCTTCGGGGCAGATACTGGTGACCAAAGTGGTTATAACTGTGTCCGTCTCAATGATATCTGGAGCAGAAGAAATTGGAGTAACAACTACAACTTCAGTAGTGGTATGGCCATCGGTGGTAAATGTTGAAGTATAGGTACTTGAAGCAGAACCTGGGATGGTAGTAGTAGACAAAGCATCAGGAGGAGTGACTACGACGACTTCAGTGGTGGTATGACCATCAGTAGTAAATGTTGAAGTATAGGTACTTGAAGCAGAACCTGGGATGGTAGTAGTAGACAAAGCATCAGGAGGAGTGACTACGACGACTTCAGTGGTGGTATGACCATCAGTAGTAAATGTTGAAGTATAGGTACTTGAAGCAGAACCTGGGATGGTAGTAGTAGACAAAGCATCAGGAGGAGTGACTACGACGACTTCAGTAGTGGTATGGCCATCGGTGGTAAATGTTGAAGTATAGGTACTTGAAGCAGAACCTGGGACGGTAGTGGTGATTGGTGCAGGACATTCTTCTACATCCTCTGGATTATTATTAAAAACAGGAATTGTGAGATATATCTCATTCAGTGGACTTATCACCATAAGATCAAATGAGGCTGAAGCTTCCCTATTGTAATATGTAATTTGCATTGGGTAATAACCTGATTCTAGTTCAAAATTCTTGGTAACTACACCACTTGTGAAATTATAAGAAGTCAATTGTTCACCACTAGTAGTATTCAGTGGAGGTCCACAACAATTGAAAGCAATTCCTGCTCCTAGTTTAAGTGTAGCAGCGTCATCAACATTGATAAAAGTAAAATTGTAAATTCCAGAACTTTGAGCGTAAAAGTAACCTGTAAGTTTTAAACCAAAGTATTTATGTGGAAGTTTTCTGTTATATACTGAGAATGTTGGTTCGCTATCAGGCAAGTTAAAAGCAATGTCTTTGATACCATATATTGTATCGGATGGGGTCATTTTTGCGATGTCGTCAAGATACAATTCATACGGTGTTGGTGTGAGTTCTTCCACATCATCATAAATATCAACTCTAAAACCAGTTGTGGTAATTTTTGGTTGACATGCATCAATAGCGAGCGTCAATAACAAATTGAGCAGAAAAGCAACAAGCAAAGAAACTTTCATACTTTTGTAATAGTAAAGTTGAAGGTAAATTTCCTTGTATTTGTATTCTTACAGAAATTGTTAAAAGAAATAGAACATGAACAGCTGTTATTTGGAACCAGTATTTCCTCCGAAGCCGAAGCTTAAACTACATTCTGGGCACAAAACCACCCAATTCAGTACTGCGTATTTTTCATAAAAGAATTAAATAAGCCCAAAAGTATCCGAATAAAAAAATAAAAATTAGTTATCAAGTAAAACATGAAATTGTTTTGTTTTGAAATGTATCGGTTCCAACCTTATACCGTTTATTCATAGCCAAGTTTCAGACAATGCAAGTATTTTGCTGTAGAGGAGGTCAACCAACACGAATATCTACTTGCTAGCATGCTAATATGCTATTATTTAGGATTGTATTGAATTTATACAATAATGTTGTAGAGGATTATATTTAGTAGCTCTGGAATACTCATGTAGTAAATACAATAAGTAAGTTTTCGTATTTAAAGCTACAGATTCATCCAATTCGAAGTACGGAACTTCCATAATATGAATCCAAAATTCATTACTAGGAAGTCATTCCTATTGTGCTATCTCTGATTCTTCGATAAAATGAAGATAAAAAAGCTAATATTAGCAAACATGAGACTAAGAAATGATTTTAAACTTTGTCTAGATGTCACTGACGAAAATGCCTAGCTAGATTTAACAAATATTTTGGGTTTATTTTCCTAATTTATATCACTTTACTTCAGAAACGGTTTTAAAGTTTTCAGCCTGACTCGATTAGTTCAAAAAGTTCCATAAATTTCTCGAAATTATATCAGAATCTACATAAATAAACTGGAACTTATGTGAACCAAAACTGTACAAATCATAGGCTTTTATTTTAAATGTTTCTTAGGTAGTGGCTCATAGAGCAAAATCAAAAATTTGGAAATAATGAATCGGATCTTTTAGTATAAGAAGATTCATGGGATTTATTAATTATAAGTGTAACCGTCGAGCGGTCGTGGTTCTTAACTGTGCGTGATATTTACTATAATTAAGTTGTTCAAGGAACAAAGGATCACGGAATTGAAACTTAAATATCTGTCTGACAATACAGAATAATTGCAGTCTTTTATTTATTGCTTTTGAAATACAAAATAGGAAATTAGAGCAATTTTCGAAAACACTATACCAAAAATAATAACAACTCAATAATAAATCTTAATTGTTTCGTAAGTTTAATCATATAACAAGCTTAAGGTTTTGTTATTTTGGGTAAACCAAAGAAATAACACAAATTTGATGGGGAGTGCAAGCTTTTGACAAACAAAGGAATCATTTCTTACTAGAAAGGATCTGAAATAAATCACAGATTGAGATTATAATCAGGGAGAATAAAATCCTTCGAAGTCACGCTGAATTCTTAGATTCATAAGTTCTTGACACATATCCACCACAACCTGTAATATGCATAACGCTTAAAACATATCGTACGTTGGAGTAAATTATATCCTGTATAAACCAAAAGTCTAACTTTCTACTCCTTCTATTACCATCAAGCACAATTATACTCTAAAACCACCAACAAAAAGGATATCGCCCGTTTAAAAATAGAACACGTCACTGCTGAACTGAAAATGTTGTTGCAATCATAAGAAGCCAAGTCATTACATAATTTCAAAAGAGTTTGAAGAGATTACGCTAATTATAAAAACTGAATTGGAAAGAACTGTTCTCTTGCGGAATTTACCTTAGTTGAAATGTAACATCGTGATTCCTTCTCATAGAAGTACAATAACCTGGGGATGCAACTTTGAATAAAATTTTATTGGTCATAAGATTTTAAACCATGATTGAGCATAATCCAAGAAAAAAGAACTATCTGAAATTTGGCTTAAGTTTCAAAGATTAAAGTAGACTTAACTACAACATATTTTCGATCGATATCGATCACTATACTCACTGAATAACGAGATTGGGATAGTGGAGGCACATCACAGTCCCAGTATTGAAATAAATAGAATTAAATGGTTTAGCAGGAGTGGAACTGAAAAAAAAAACATAACAATATTCTCCCAGCTGTAAAGCCTCTGGAAGGAAGAATATCCTTTGTATTTAAATTCAAAGATAACACTGTAGGTGATATAAGTTTTACGTGCACCCAATATGGGAGGAAATGACACGGATGCCAATTCTTTTAAAAGAAATTTTGAATATTGCTGGAGTAAAAATATAAGTAGAATAAAAAAAAAGGAGGGTGTCAAAATAATTGTACTACTGATTTGGAAATAGCAAATTGTTCATATAATAGTTAATAAAGGGCCACAAATAAGTCTTTAACAAATGAGCCCAAAAAGAGGCGGCGGAATAGGAAACACATAGCTTTCTAATTCTTCAATTTTACCATGGACTGTTCTCAATATTCTGCGATGCACATTACCAGTATTCAACATTTTAATGTTTTTCGCAATAATTATATTGGCATCACCTTAATTCTACATTCATGTGGCATGTGTGTCTGTGGTGTACGGGGGTGTGTGATCTGTGGTGGGTGGGTGGGTGATTCAATTGACTACAAACTATATATCTAAATACAATCTGAGTTTGGATGGCATTAGCGAAGCTAATGACTTGGAAAATGGCTGCGAAAATGGCTGCGAAAAATTCCCACAGGAA
>JAJLZD010000028.1:0-86373 GCA_030571975.1 Yamadazyma olivae | reverse complement strand
GTTCTTAACTTAGCAGCACCTTTTCTACCTTTGGTGTGGGAAGTGAAGATAGAACCAGCACCCTTTCTTTGATTACGAATAACTCTACCTAAAAATTTGTTAGTATTTACATATTGAAATATTTGTTATAATTTTAGAATATGGCACGGTAAATGTACTATTTTTTGAGGAAATGAAGGATTATGACATTCTAAAAACATTATGGAACAATAGTATTCAATATTACTGTGAATTTGGTGATATTATGATGAGTTTTACCTTGAAATTCAATATTTTTCAGTTCGATGGCTTGTCTGCTTTGGAGTAGGGACAGCAATTTGGGATCAAACGTAAGCTCCCTACGTTACTTATTCATGACAGTATACTCTTACATCTATATTCTTTGATTATTTATAACTCTTCATTTAAACATACCCATTTCTAAGTGATTGGTTTTAGTTTAGACAGAATAAAATTTCAATCTAGTCTTTAAGAAAATTTTTTGAGAATTGTGCAAAATGCGTAGACACACTACATTGAAAACAGTCACCATCACGCGAATAATAGGGCAGATGCCCCAGATTATTGGCTTGCATATAGAATAATTTTGAGATGCATGAAAGATGCAGTAGCGAAATTTGCAGCAGCAAAGAGCTATAAAGTTACAAAACAATTATTACAAATACAAACACAATACAAATACAACATGGAAAAACTAAAAACAATTTAGAATTAAAGTCATTATAAATGTCTTAAAAGAAGAAAGAGCCTGGCATTTCTACTTTACTTTCTTTACCAACATTTTCATCAACTGAATATGATCTTAATGTAGATAATTCAGAAATCTCTTTACCGGTTCCATCATATGCAATTCCTGTCTTTGCATCAAATACCACCTTTTTGGTGGTGGATGGAATTAATTGAGGGTTATTTTTGACAAGCAATTCTTTTTCTTTTTGGATCTTACTTTGCATGTCTGAAGGGCATCCAACAATCTCGACCACAATATCATTGAATGTTCTTGGTGTGGTTGTATCAAAAGGATTGGTTTTCCTATCATTAACAACACTATCGTCTACGTCAAGGGACTTAGCATTCTTTGAACTATATCCATAATACGTGTCATCTAATTTGGATGAATCTGTTGTAGTCTTCTTTAGTAAGCTGGAAGAAGAGTTGCTATCATAGACTTGTGCTTCTTCACTTCCTGCTTTAAAACCACTAGGGATTTCTAAACTTTTTCTCTTCTCTGATGCTTTGTATGAATCTGATCTGGCTAATACGCCTGCACCAATAGCAGCTACAGCAGACTCAGGAACACCCGATTTTCTAAATGCTCCATTTGATTTATAGCTGTAAGGAACTGTAGATCCTTGTGCATGCGCTGTATCAACTTGAGTAGTAGTACTTCCAACAGAACTTGCTGACGCACCAGCTGGTGAAATACTTCCTGACGAGGTACTTGACTTCATCTTGATTGGAATTGGCATAGCTGCTGACTTGGAAGGATTACTGGTATTAACATTTGACCCATCAATAGTGTCAGCCATACTTGGATCAACAACTGAAGTTGAAGTAGTGCTACTTGGATTAGAATCCATACTTTTGTTCAGTTCTTTGACAGGCACCTTGGAGTCAATCTTTTCAGCACTAGAAGTCTTCTTTTTTGATAACAAAGAACTGAAAAATCCCTTCTTCTTCTCTTTTTTACTTTCAGAAGATTTCGAGGTCGAAGTAGACTCAGCATCTACATCTTTAGATGGAAGATCAGTTGAAGAACTAATAAGTTTTTCTGGTTCATTCTCCGTCATATTTACACCATCAGCTTTGGAATTAGCAGGTGTAGGATTCAAGATTGAAGGATCAGAACCATTAATCCCTTTAGTGCCCTTTTCTGGGTTTGAATGTTTATCAGAGACAATACCAGCAGCAGCAAGTCCCGAAGCAATACCAGCAGCAGCGACACCACCTAGAACTTTGTTATTTCCTGTGGAGCTGGTTATGTCTCCGAATTCAATATTTCCCTTTTCAAGACTAGGATCAGCATTTACTGAATCAGCATTTACCGAATCAGCACTTACCGAATCAGCATTTACTGAGGCACTCTTCGAAGTAGGCTCAGTTTCATCGCGTTTCAAATCTGGGTTAACTTCACTCTTCAAGACAGAAGTTTTTGCTTTGATATTATTAGTGCTATAGTTGGTCTCATCTTCATCAACATCAGATTCAGGGCCCAAAGGTTCGGTGGTATTTGCAGATACTCCTGTAAATGGTGCCTTAGTGTCTCTTGATTTTGTTAATTGCCCAGGGCCGTCAACTGGTTTAGATTTCTGTTCAGATGATTTGGAACTTGGTACAACACCTTTGAAAATCACAACTCCATTTTCGTCGGTTACAACACCAGTCAGAGCATTAATTTTGATTTCCCTAACAGTTGCCAATATTTCCGGCTTGTTTCTAAGGGATTTGACAACAGATTCAGCCACATGACTAGCTTCACTACCATTACCACCATGAACAGTGACTATGATATCAGAATCAGAAGTGGTTGGTTTCTTCATACCCGCATTAGCTGCTGGGTCATAGCTATCTTGAGTTTTTTCTACAACTTCATCAGACTCAGGGGCTTCTGTGTTTATACCTTTGCTAGTATTCATTTCTGGTTGAGGAGTAGTTACATTATCTTCCAACCTCGAAGTATCAGTAGCGGTTTGTGCCGCAACTACAGCATCAGCTTTCTTAGGAATATCATCATTGACAGCAGGAGTAGAATCCAAGCCTTTGGAGTCATTACTACCTGCAATTACATCTTCAGCAGGTGTCATTGGCAAGTCCTTTTCGGTTGCATTCTTATTATGTAAAGAAGCATAAGCAGTACCTGCAGCCACTGCACCCAAGGAGCCAGCAGCAACTCCTTTACCGACACCAGAGTCTTTCTGTTTCATATCTTTGATTTGTTTGTTGGAAGTAGATGCGTTGGCAGCTGCACTTAATCTTTCCTTAGCCTTCTCATTGTTATCGAAAACATCAGTGTTCACAGGACTTGGAGATTTAAGCTGAGTTGACTCTTGTGAGGTGAAATCTCCATCGATTTTGTAAACTTCTTTAGTTTTAGCATTGATGACAAGTTTTCCAAACGATAAATCGATTCCTTTAGCTTTTAATTCTCTGGAAGCTTTCTTAGCTAATCTCGCAGCAAGTTTTTGATCTTCAACACCAATAACTTCAACAATTAAACCTGCGTTGTTGGAATCAAATGAAACATCTGCTGAACCAGAAGAATCTTTTGATCCTTTTTCGTATCCGGCGTTATAGTATTCCTTCAAATCTTTTGATTTGAGACCTAAATCATCATCAGAATAATTGCCCTCTTTGTTGAAAGGTTTTCTTGATAATCCCAAAGGAGCAGCAGCAGCGGTACCAACAGTAGCAGTAGCAGCAGCACCAGAACCACCAACAGCACCAGAACCACTAGAATCAGTAATATCAGCATTGGTTGTTTCGCTACCTAAGTTATGTGGAAGTTCTTTTTTTTTTTCCAGGTTGTTAATTTCACCAGAAGGAGGTACAACGTCAATTAATGGTTTTGAAGTAGAATTATCTTCAATATTCGACTTATCAATCGAATCCTTCTTAGGTTCTGACAAAACTGAGTCTTTGTCGCCAACTTCGGATCTGGTAGGGCTTTCAGTTGCCTTTTTATAGCCCAGATAACCCAAAACACCAGCAGCAGCACCAAAAGCACCCGAAATGAAACCCTTCTTCGAAGGAGAGTCCATTTCATCGGGTTTTGTATTGGTTGGAGTACTCACATCATTAGACACCCCCTTGCTAATTACTTCATCTTGGTCTTTACCATAAGCAGTGTTAGAAATTGTAGCGTCTTTAGAAACATCTCCTGATTTTATATCGTCTTGATCTAAGTGAACATAGTCATTGTCAATATCCTTTAATTTTGGAGTTTCAGGTTCTTTCATTGATGTTTGACCATAATAATCATCGGTGGCCTTTTTCTTTCCAGCCTCATAAGCATCATCTACTTCCAGCTTAGGGGTTTCTGGTACTTTGCTAGTGGCTGGCAGCAGTTTTGCTTCGAAATGTTCCTTTGTGGCTTTATTCTTTCCGGCATCATAGGCTCTATCAAGTATCAACTTTTCTTCCAAAGTAAGGGATTTGGCATCGTCAGATTTCAAACCTAATGCACCAGCAGCAATAGCACCAACAGCACCTATGGCACCAGCAGCACCAGTTAATAATCCTGGAGAACTGCTACTTTCTTGCGTTTCTTTGGACTGTGTAGGGGTCTGTGGACCAGCCTCTTTGTGAGCAGTTTCAGAACCAGCATCAAAAGCGCCAGACTTGACACCTTCTTCATAAGCATTTATTTTAGGGTCCAAAGTTTTAGAACCATCAAGGTACGCAGCACTTTGGGGAGTATCAATGGCAGTTTTTGAAGCTTCATCGTCGACTTGAGCCTTCACATCATCCTGGAATGAGTCATGACCCGAATCATAAGCACCCGATTTGATTCCTTGCTCATAAGCTTTCTTGATCTCAGGAATATCCGAATCTTGAGGTTTATCCAAACCTGCCAACTTTTTAGTAGCCTGATACGTAGCCGTACCTGCAGCTGCAGCACCTGCGGCGATACCTCCTATGATACCCACATTTCTACTACTGGAATCATTTGAATCACTTGGAGGATACTCAGAGCTTGGAGGATACTCAGAACTTGGAGATTTCAATGCTGTAGTAGAAGCATTATCTTCAGATTGAAGGGTTTCAAGTCTGGATTTAGTGCTATTGATGTTTTGGTTGACTCTATGCATTTCGGTATCGTAGTCAAAGTTATCACTTGAAGGAGGAACACCAGCTACTCCATCAACGGTGGCCGCATCAGTCTCGCTGCCAGCGGGGGCGCCAGTCTCACCACCAGCGGGGGCGCCAGTGGCCGCACCAGTAGCACCGACAGCCGCAGCGCCTATTATACCTGGAGCAACAGCACCAGAACCTTTGTTCTCTTCGGCAGAATCGTATTCTGACAAGTTTGGTTTAATATCGTCATAGCTATTTCCACTAGTCTTATGGTTCAAGTCTTTAGCTACACTTTGAGGAACTTGTGATTTTTCATCAGTCGCAGATGTGATACCACCAGCATTAAAGACCGACTTGTTCTTTTGGTGTTCTTCAGCAGGATCAAGTACTTTCTGAGGTTCAGCAGCCGTGTCAGCCTCAGTGTTATCACCGTCCCCTTGATCAATGTCGGTAGTGCCAGATTTACCATCATTACCAATTTGGGAACCGGTACCTTTTTTCAGACCGTGTTCGTCATCAAGTTCGAGATCTTGATAAGCAGAAGGAACAGTTTTCAAAGGCTTGGAATTCTCCAATTGCACTCTAGTAGCTTCATTCAACTCTTTACTATCACCATGACCATAATAACCACCTTGTGTATCATCAGGGTCATAGAAGTAACCAGTACCAGACTTAGTATTAGCATCACTACCGTAAGTACCAACGTTGTTTTTATATAGACGATTATCATCTACTAAAGAGTCGTCAATTGGATCTTTCTCGTTGGTGAAATCACCAGAAGGACCTTTATCTATAGGATCACGGTTAATTCTTGGGGGAGACCTTACCACCTTACCGGCAGAAGTAGCCATAACCACATTGTTGTTAGTATCATGGCGAGCCTTGTTTTGACCTTCGTGATAAGCTTGTTTGATCAATTCCTTATAATAAATGGATTGTTTGGGATCAGACCAACCGTAAACCTTAACCTTTCTAGAAAATTCCTTTTCTGCTTGCTTTTGACCTTCAATATATGAAGATTCCAATAAATTCAATAATTGAGTATCCTCGAATTCATATTTACTAGACGAAGCTGGTGATGATTTATGCTTGATGGATTTCCTAAACTTCTTCAACAAACTAGGAGAATTAGAAGACATTGTTAATAATTGATTGTATTATAATATCTAATTATCAATTAGTTTGATAAATTATTTAGTGTCTTTGACTCAGTTTATATTTATAAATGACAAACAGCAAATTTCAAACTGAAATTTCAGGGTTCGATTTCACTACATTTTTTTTTCAGTGCAAATGATTGCAAAAAGAAAATTGAAGCAATCAGGAACTCAGCAACTGAGTTTGAGTATATAAACAGGATATTCACATGAGATGTAAATGAAATAGCAATAGTATGATATAAAGTGGCTAATAAGGTACACAATTAACATAAGGGGTACAAATCCTAAAGACAAAGGCATAGATGTCATAGGTGTCATAGATGTCCTAACTCACAGCTTTTTTTTGTCATTGAAGTTCATGCATTTAAAAATAGATATAATCTAAACTATATACTATAACTACTAATCTTAATCGTAAATCATTATCTATACTCTGGTTGCTTGTTTTGTTTATTATAAACCAATCTTGAAACCAACCATTCTAAACTCTCCTTAAGTCCTTGATTTTCAAGAACTGATACCGGCAATAATTTCAGATCAGTTGCTTCCAATTCACTAACCAATTGAATAAATACCCCAGTTTTTAATGTGACTAAATCAATTGCTTCAGGTAAATCTTGTTTATTAGCCATCATTAATATTGGTACATTGACGGTGTTTTCGTAGTTGTTATTAGAATTGGCCCAATTATCATCATGGGTTAAACTCATTAACGTTTCATAACATTCTTCAAATCTATCGGTATCAGTCGAATCAATTATAAAAATAATTCCGTGACACGATGAATAATATCTGGACCACATATTCCTTAATGATTTCTGTCCTCCTAAATCCCAGAACTTTAGGTTGATATTATTATACATATTATTATCATTATCTGAGTGATACTTGATTGTAGTAGTATTTTGTCCTACGGTGGGTAATATTCTTTTACTCTTGATTATTTGACTTGTATCTTTGGATGTTTTCTTTGTATTGGAGTCTGGGGTTGAATACAACAATTTCAAATGCTCTAAGAACGTGGTCTTTCCGGCATTGTCCAATCCCAAGATCAAGATATTATACTGCTCTCGTTTGGTGTATTGTGTATAAAGTGACGATGCCAAATGAAACATACTCGATACAATTGATTTGTTATCTTTCGCTGGTTCCTCAAATACCGTGTCTTGAACGCACACTAAAATCGGTGGAAAATTTTTCAAATACCATTGAGAGGTTGTAGAATGGTTTTATTATAAAGAAGGTACTATTGTAGAGTGATATGGTAGAGTGATATTGTATTGTGGCAGCAGAGAACTATAGTGACACAGTACTATAATCTTACACTTTGAGCACTATACTGGTAGTATAGTGTAGATTTGTTATAACCTATAATCTTGTGGTGCTCATCTTGAGTGTTTTAGTGTGGTAGTGGTTTACCTTCTACTTTCTGAATGTATGTATATATGATGAATATTTGATAGGGACAACTGATGCTGATGAAGATAGTTGTCATTGATAGTAGAAAATATCTGAACACATACTAACAGTTTAGCATAAAATTACCTATATATTTTCTACTGGGAACACAGGTTCGACACCAGGTTCGATACCAAGTTCGACACCAGGCTCAAAGGTTCAATACTGGCTGTAGAACCCACGCTCAGTACTACACTTAGAATCTCTAAGAATCTATAACAACCTATAAGCTAACTAGTCGACTGCTACGACCTGAATCACTTCAAGTAAAACACCTCTGTTTACCTAAACACCTCATCGCACTCGCATCGCTATCACTCTTACTATGGCATCCTTACCTAAAATAGCTGATTTAGTGGCCAGACATTTGGGGGTGGACGATCAAGACTTCACATTGGCCAAGTTCATTGTAAGTTTGTATGACGAAGCTCAAAAGAAAGTGCTATCCACTGATAGACATCGTTTAAAGCAAGAATTTATCATTCAGTTGCAACAAAATGGTGGTGATTTCCCTGATGATTTTATTGACAATGTATATGAATTATTGGATATCAAGGTCAAACAGGAGCCGGGCATAAAAAAGGAAGTATCAGCTTTGTCGCTACCCGATAAAAAGGTAGAATTCGAACCTGAGCTTGTAAATGTTAAGAAAGAACCTGCTATCAAGCAGGAATTTACACAAGAGCTCAAACATGAGTTCAAACAAGAGTTCAAACACGAAACAAGGGACTTCAAAGATGTCAAACAAGAAATGCCCAAAGATCTTAAGAAAGGAGATATATACAGGGGTGTTGTAACAAACATGACCAATTTTGGAGCCTTTGTGAAGATTGGTTACGTAACTGGTTTATGCCATATCTCCCAAATATCTTTTGATGGTTCAATAAGAGTAAAAGCTCCTCAGGATATACTTAAATTGCAACAACAGGTGTATGTAAAAGTTTTGGATATAATGAAGCCTATTAAAGGTAGAAATCAGAAAATCAGTCTTTCGATGAGAGGTATTGATCAGTTGAATGGTCTTGATCGATCCGAAGAACTATCGAGAGGAAGACAACAGGAAAGGCAGGTTCTTTCTGACAAGAAATCGAAAAGGAGGTTGACTTCACCTGAAAAGTGGGAAATTCGTCAATTGATTGCTTCAGGAGCAGCAAAAGCTGAAGATTACCCTGAGTTGAATGCTATTAATGACGATGATCAAATTGATTTACACAACCATGAGGATATAGAAATAAATGTAGAGTTAAAAAATACAGAACCTAAATTTTTAAAGGGCCAAACAATCGAAAGTTTCAATTTAGAACCACCTAAGTTACTGCAAAATCCTGAAGGGTCTATGAAACGAGCTGCAACCCAAGGATCTACTCTAGCAAGAGATTTCAAGGATAAGAAGTTAAAGGAGCAAAAGGAAAAGGCAAAAGAAGAAAGGATCAAACAATCCAAACTGATTGGTAGTGTTGATCCAATCAGAAAGGCAGAAGATGTAACTGCAAAAAATAATATGATATCTGAATGGAAGAAATCCCAATCGAAAGTTAGTTATGGTAAAAGAAGTGATTTACTGATTAAACAACAAAGAGAATCTTTACCTGTTTTCTCAATGAGGCAGGAATTGGTTGAAAGGATACAAGAAAATCAATTTTTGATTATAGTAGGGGAGACTGGTTCAGGTAAAACTACACAAATAGTTCAATATCTAGCAGAAGACGGATATAATGACCGAAATGGAGAACATATGATAATCGGTTGTACACAGCCAAGAAGAGTTGCTGCAACATCTGTGGCCAAAAGAGTTGCTGAAGAAAGAGGAACTAAACTAGGACTCGATGTAGGGTATACTGTCAGATTTGATGACTGTACGACAAAATCAACCAATATAAAATATATGACAGATGGTATGCTTCAAAGAGAAGCCATAAATGACCCTTTGATGACAAAATATTCGGTTATCATGCTTGATGAGGCACACGAAAGGACAATTGCAACAGACGTTTTGTTTGCTTTGTTGAAAAAAGCAGCCTTGGCCAATCCTGATTTAAAAGTGATAGTAACTTCTGCCACTTTGGACTCTAAAAAGTTCAGCAAGTTTTTCAATGATTGTCCAATTATAAATATTCCAGGAAGAACATATCCTGTAGAAGTTTTATACTCTAGAGAACCAGAAATGGACTATTTATCTGCTGCTTTGGATTCGGTTATTCAAATTCATGTGGGAGAACCAGAAGGTGATATTTTGGTATTTTTGACAGGTCAAGAAGAAATCGATACAAGTTGTGAAGTGCTATACGAAAAGGTCAAGCTTCTAGGAGATGCTATACCTGAATTAATTATACTTCCTGTATATTCTTCACTTCCAAGTGAAATGCAGAGCAAGATTTTTGAACCAACACCTAAAGGATCCAGAAAAGTTATTTTAGCTACCAATATAGCAGAAACATCAATTACGATAGACGGGATATACTATGTTATAGATCCTGGGTTTGTTAAAATGAATGCTTATGATCCCAAGTTAGGAATGGACTCCTTGACAGTATCACCCATATCGCAAGCTCAAGCAAATCAAAGAAGTGGGAGGGCAGGAAGAACAGGGCCAGGTAAGTGTTACAGGTTATACACAGAGAAAGCATACAGAGAAGAGATGCTTCCAAATACAGTCCCCGAAATTCAAAGAAGTAATCTTTCCAATACCATATTGTTATTGAAGGCAATGGGGATCAATGATTTACTTAATTTTGAATTCATGGACCCTCCTAAAACCCATACGATGTTGAACGCATTACAAGATTTATTCTCACTAGGTGCATTAGATGATGAAGGATACCTCACAAGATTAGGTAAGAAAATGTCCGACTTTCCAATGGAGCCCAAATTATCAAAGACTTTGATCGCATCAGTTGATTTGGAGTGTTCAGAAGAAATATTGACCATTGTAGCAATGCTCTCAGTGCAAACCATATTTTATAGACCCAAAGAAAAAGCCGCTTTGGCAGACCAAAGAAAGGCAAGATTTAATCATTCTAGTGGTGATCACTTGACATTTTTAAATGTCTACCGATCTTGGGTATTGAACGGTTACAACAAACAATGGTGTCAAGATAATTTTATACAAGAAAGAAGTTTGCGAAAAGCGCAAGAAGTAAAACGTCAACTTACTAAAATCATGACCAAAAACCAGAATGCTATACTTTCATGTGGATTGGATTATGACAAAGTGATTAAAACCTTATGTTCGGGATTCTTCAAACATTCCGCCAAAAGAGACCACGAAGAAGGTTATAAAACATTAGTTGAAAACACAACTGTTTATATGCACCCTTCCAGCTCGCTTCAAAATAAAAGCCCCGATTATGTCCTTTATCATACATTATTGTTGACCACGAGAGAATATATGCATTGCGTGACGGTTATTGATGCAAATTATTTGGTAGAATATGCTCCTAGTTATTTTCAACTTGCTGACCCAACAAAAGTCAACAAACGTCAAAAAATTGTACCGTTGCATGACAAGTTTGGGTCTGAGGAATCGTGGAGATTATCGTCCCAGATTGCAGCAAAGAAGAAAGCCTTGAATGCTTATAGCGAGAACCAATAACCCCGGCAGAACTCACAACTCATTTAGCATAGTTTGTAAATTATATAATTTCTAATACACTACAATTACCATTTTCAACCATTTTGGCGCATCCAGCCATTTATGTTAAGTACAATTGCAACATCTTTTCGCAGTAATCTCTGCGACAATCTATTTTTTCACATTCTCTTTCTATCTCCACTTATATCACAAGAAGGTTTCAAATGAAACAGAAAGTTTCGGTTTACAATATTAACGAAGAAAACGATCTGAGTAGTATTTGATTACCATGAAGGGATATAAATACGTTAGAGATGCAAGAGAGGCCATAAATGACCGCATGAGTTTGTATAGCTCCACTTCCAAGGTGTCATTGTCTGGTATCAAGTCATTACGTAGACAATTTGAAGCTAACGAGCCTATAGTGAGGACTGATAATATTGATGATGATTCTTTGGATATGGATGTTTTCAAGTGTCAAGTATTGAGCACAGATGGGAAAGGTAGTTTTATAGACTCCAATGGTAGGAAAATCACGTTAAAAGGTATTAACGTAGATGGTGCTGCCAAATTACCTACTACTCCAAATATGCCAACTTATAAAGGAAACGCCAATGATGAAAATGATATATTTTTCGATGGGGATAATGTCAGTTTTGTAGGTAGACCTTTCCCATTAGAGGAAGCTGAACTGCATTTCCAAAGAATCAAATCGTGGGGTTATAATACTATAAGGTATATTATTACTTGGGAAGCCATGGAACATGAGGGCCCTGGAATTTACGACGAAGATTTCATTGAATACACAAGTCAAATAATCAAAATCATCCATAAAGTAGGAGGTTTATACGTCTTCTTTGACGTTCATCAAGATGTATGGTCAAGATTTTCTGGGGGAAGTGGGGCTCCATTATGGACTTTGTACGCTGCTGGTTTACAACCCAAAAGATTTGCAGTCACTGAGGCTGCTTTGTTGCATAATGAAACAAGATATCATGAACAAGATGCTGCTGAAGACGAAAGTAACCTTGATCCCGATTCTTTCCCAAAAATGATCTGGACAACAAACTATAAAAGGTTAGCTTCTTTAGTGATGTTTACTTTGTTCTTTTCAGGGAAAAATTACTTTCCAAATTTGAAGATTAATGACCAAAATATCCAAACGTACTTACAAGAAAAGTTTTTTTCGTGTGTAAGGCATTTCTGGAAGAGAATTGTTAAAGACAATCAAGTAATGGTTGATGATGGAACAATTTTGGGGTTCGAAACAATGAATGAGCCTAATATTGGACTAATGGGTCATGGCCATTTGAAGTATATCCCTGATAGCCAACAATTAAGAGTCGGAACTACACCAACCGTTTATCAATGTTTTAAACTAGGAATGGGTATACCTTGTGAAGTAGATGATTATAGAATTACCATTACAGGTCCGCAGAAATCAGGAAGCGAATTTGTAGATCCTGAAGGTGCTAGAGCCTGGTTAACACCACAAGAAGCCGAAATAATAGATGCACACTATGGATGGAAAAGAAGTGACAACTGGCAAATTGGTGAATGTATCTTTCAACAGGTTGGAATCTGGTCCTACGAAAATTTGAATTTCGAAAAGTTTAATGAGATGACCTTAGAAGACAGATTAAGTGCCGCTGCTACCTCTTGTGAATTAGTGAAACCTAATTTTTTCAATCAATTTCTTCCTAAACATAATTTTAAAATGTATAGTGGAGTCAAACCTAAGAAGATCGATTCTGAATTTTTCATTAACAACAATTTTGTTGACTATGTCTTGAAGTTTAAAAAGGTGGTTAGATCTGTAGCACCCCATGTGTTCTTTTTGTTACAACCACCTGTTTTGGAAATTCCTCCTAATTTGAAAACAGACCCTAGAAAGATTATCGACAAAAAGACCGTTTATTGTCCACATTATTATGATGGTATGTCCTTAATGTTCAAGACGTGGAATAACAAGTATAATGTTGATACATTTGGAATCATGCGTAATCGTTATGTTAACCCTGTTTTGGGTATTGTTTTTGGTGAAAGAGCTATTAGGAACTGTTTAAGAAAGCAATTCAATGAAATGAGGAAAGAATGTGAGGATTACTTGGGTCCGATTCCAATACTAATGTCAGAAACAGGTATGCCTTTCGATATGGATAACAAAAGAGCCTATAGAGATGGGAGGTATGCTTCACAGACATGTGCATTGGATGCTTTATCATATGCTTTAGAAGGACTGAATATGTCACATACCTACTGGTGTTACACTTCAGTCAATTGTCATAAATGGGGAGACAGATGGAATAATGAAGATTTTTCGTTCTGGTCACCTGAAGATCGTAATTTGACTTTCCCAGATCAAACGTCAGTAAGCGATATTGTCAGTTCAACTATTTCAACTACCGCTTCATTGATCAAGTCTGCAAGTTCCAAGAGAATTAATTCCAAGGTTAGTGGTATTAAATCAAAAATCAAAAATAAGGATGAAAAGTCAATTGATATTGAAGAAATAGAGCATGAAATTGACGACTTAGATAACGAAGAAAGTTTATCAGATGAAGACGATTATGACGACGCAATTTCATTACAGGATTCTTCTTTAATCTGTTGGACGGCGGATAATGTAAGATACAGACATACAAAGAGATGTTATCCATCACCAGATGGTGTGAGAGCCGCAGGAGCAGTTATCAGACCGTACGTCGTGGCAAGTAACGGTGAAATAGTAGCAACTGAGTTTGACTTGAGAACCGTGAAATTTTCTTTAACAGTTTCCACATCTAAAGGTGAAGGTAGTTCGGCTCCAACGATCATTTACGTCCCAAATTGGCATTATCCAAACTTGAGTTATCATGACATATACTTGACTTCTGGATATGTAAAATATAATGACAAAGCCAACTATTTGGAATGGTATCATTATGAAAAAGACGGAGGTTCAGCCTCTGAAAGTTCGACATTGGTTAACGAACCTATCAGCAAGTCAGAGACCATAATCATTAAGAATAATAGTGGAACATTGGATTCAATAAATGAATCAAAACCTAAAAGTCAGAATGGTTGTAGCATTATGTAACTGTTTCAACTGTCAGATGTATTATACCCGCATATTATGGAGTTTAAGAGACACACTGTTTCTTATCCTTTAAGTATATATATTTTGTAACATATACATATTTATTTATTTTACTTTACAATTACACTCATATCATCAAAATTCAAGTTCGTCTTCCCTCTCTCTTTTATTACTCCTTAGTTCGTCCTTAACCAAATCATTAACAAATTTTGAAAAGTAAGCAACATACGGTTTCAAACTAGTCTTTTCATAGTCAAGAACTTTTTTACTTTCCATAAGAGATTCACCTTCCTCATCTGTAGGAGGTTGGCTCGAATCTCTATCAATCCTGCGAGAGTCATATACTTCCAATTCATTTTGTAAGGTTCTTAAATTTGGAGCATGCATTGGATTGAACCCATAACTATCATCTTCCTTATTGCCAGACAAATTATGGAAGGGGTCAAACGGAACACAAATGTTACCAGTGCTAGGATGTATACAGAATGGAGATTTCAACAAATGGATAACTTGTTTAGAGACTTCAATATCCAATCTGGGGTATAAATAATAGAATATAATGTCTTTCTTAGCTTCATTTACTAGGTTCAAGTGACTTTGATTTTTAATGATCTTTTGGGATACTTCACTAATATCTTTCCACTTTTGTTTTGAGTTAGAAGGTGTCCCATTCCATCTTTTTGATAATTCTTCTTGTAATGCTTTATCAGGGATGAAAGACAACAATTCTTTTGTTTGTTCTGGGTTATTATTCCATGGATCTTGATCTACAAGAACAATTTCTTCGAATTCTTTTACCAAGATATCTAATGATCTTTCTACATGGGGGTGGAATGGCCTTTTCAAGTTTAACAGCTGTTTACCCATTTTCAACTGTTTTGAACTCAAGATATCCAAGTATTCAACAATAGATCTTCTAACTGATTCATCCAAGTTTCTTGCTCTCGAGTCACTTATCCAACAATGGGCCCCTCTTCTACCTGAGAAAACCCAAATCAAATGCTTGAAACCAAAATCTTCTCTTAATGCAACATCAATGATTTTGGCAGCCACTTTGATGAATTTCCAACATTTTGCACAAATAGAAGTACCAGAACAACAGGTTCTGATTTCATCATAATCAGTTAAATCAATATCAAACACCAATTCTTTTGATAAAGGTTTTAATGCATTTTTTGGTAAGTTCTTACGTTCTTTTGGGTTGACAGAGTAAACAGCCCCGATTTCAAATCTCATAGGATTAGAAGTAACAACTGATTTTTTGAATTCTTCTAAACTGGAAAAGGAATTATAACGTTGGTAAGCACCAGATCTATATTCATAAGCAAATTCTCTCATAGTGAAATCTTTAGTAGGTTTTGGAGAGTGATTTAACCACTGGAAAACTTGACGGAAAGGCAATAACCTGTCGTAGTAAAATAACATATCAGCATCTGATGGTTTGTTTGAGCCAACGTTGAGGCCATCATCAGTAGTATTAGCAACCTCGATTGTCATGTCTGGCTTATCTATAGATGTATATTTACCTCTAGTCTATATAATTTATAAAAATCATCGCGACGCGAAAAGGACGTGTCAGTAAAAAACCATGCGATGGCGCCAATCGTGGGCCCAGCAATGGTGCTAGCGATGGTGCTAGCATTAGGCAGAAGAAATAACATTCATATTTTATGATAACTTAATTTACAAAATTTTCAAAATAATTAATTGTTAAAAATTAAAGAAACACCTTCATCCCCAGCAGTAACCAATCTCTTACCACCATCAAATGTAGTGAAATCCAATACCCCCATATTATGACCAACACCTACGAAAATCTCTTCCATAGTTCTGGCATCCCATTTATAGATTTTACCATTCATACTTGAACCAACTAAAAGTGGTAATTGATCAATAAACTCTAATTTGGTGATACTATCGTCTATTTTCACGGATTTACGGATTCTCCATTGGTTGGTATCGAATAATAACAAGTCTCCTGAAACCAAACCAACTGCTAACAAATTGATAGATGGAGCCTTACACCAGGTCAATGCTTCAATAGATAAATCTGCAATATCATCAACGTTATCTAAAGTTTTTACAGTATGCACAAGTTTACCAGAATCATTATTTATGATAGCCAATTGACCATCACGGGCACCAACTGCGATTCTGTTGTGTAAAACACTGATGGAAACCCAAGGACTTTCGACCCCTTTGAAGTCATCATGTGGTTGTAATTTGTAGTTGATATCACCGGTGTAAGCATTCCAATTAACAATAGTACCATCTTCAGAAACTGTTATTAAAGGTAAAGTATCATCATTGCCATTATCGATAAAAACCCCATTATTACATTCTAAAGAATGCAGGAATCCGGTCATTAATTGAACCAAACTTTGAATTTCTTCATCTATTTGATAACACCATACTGAACCATCTGGAGCACCGAATGCAAATATTGGTAATCTAGGATGGGATCTAATCCATAAAACTTCTTCTATTTCTTCTAATTCACCAAATTTAATCCATCTTTGACCTCCTTTACCTGATTTGTGAACTTGAATAAATCCATTCATATCACCAGTGACAACAAACTTACCGTCATTAGTGAAACTTCCTGCAATTACCGATTCTTTATGACCAGATAATTCTCCAACAAATCTTGGAGGTTGAGTATGAGTAGTCCACAAATATGCGGTATTATCACCACCACCAGTGACAACCATAGGCAAACTAGGATGTTTGAAGATCACAAATACAGAATCTTTATGTTGGTCGAAATAAGTCCATGAATTATTGGCTAAATCAATGACAATTTGTTCATCATCATCCATATCCATATCGGCTTGATCATCTTCTTCTTCATCTTCTGGTGCCATACTATTAGGATCATCTACAATTTCTTCCCCCACTTCGTTGGCATTGATGTATTCTTCTTCAGGTTGTTGATGACCTAAATCATCTTCCATATATTCGTTACTTGACATTTTATTTCTATTACTAATAGTCTTTGTAAACCACTTCTTTTTTTATTTTTTGCAATTAAATTTGAATTATTAAAGTTCGAAAAATACCGTGTGAAATATCACAAGTGCCCAACTATTAATAGTGATTAAGTTAGAAGGCAAATAAGTGACTTTTGCTTACAAATTTTGCAATTTTTTTTTTTATCTGATGAGATGAATGCGAATTGAAAAGTCACAGACATTCAACAACTCAGTCAAAAGTGACAGACATATTACAGCTGATATAGCGATAACCACGAGAAAGGTTGAACGTAAGAGGCAGGAACTACAGAAATCAATATAGTAACGACCTACTGGAGCAAGAAAATAGTAAGAAAAGTTGTTGGAATACCGAATAAAAGATAGGTTATTAAATTGCATTAGACGTCAAGATCGCAACTAATAAAATAAAGATATAGAATGTCACAATGGATAACGACGTTTCCGGGTTATAGCTGGCTATTAACTACTGCCAAAAAGATCTTTGGTAATATTATAAGAACAGGACCGGTTCCTAAGCATGTTGGATTAATTATGGATGGTAATAGAAGATATGCAAGAGCACATAATATTGAACTAAAAGAAGGACATAATTTAGGATTTGAAAGTATGGCAAGTATATTAGAAATTTTGTATGAGTCAGGGGTTGAACATGCAACAGTTTATGCATTTCTGATTGAAAATTTCAAAAGACTGAGTTATGAAGTCAAATGGTTAATGGATTTAGCTAAACAAAAATTTAAACAGATAACTCAACATGGTGAATTATGTGAACAATATGGAGTGAAAATTAGAATATTAGGGAATACTTCATTCTTGCAACCTGATGTTTTGAAATTATTAAGAGAAGCTGAAGATATTACCAAAAACAACACAAGAGCTACATTAAACGTTTGCTTCCCTTATACTTCAAGAGATGAGATAACTCATCTGATTAAGGAAATAGTTAAAGAATCTACAAAAGATTCCGAATTCTTAATTGATGAATCAACAATTGACAAATTCTTATATACTAAAGACTCCCCTCCTTTAGATTTGCTAGTAAGAACCTCTGGTACTTATAGGTTATCAGATTTTTTGTTATGGCAATGTGTTTCTAGCGAATGTGCTATAGTAATCATAGATACATTATGGCCCGAATTCAATCCTTATCATATGTCTAAGATCTTAATCAATTGGGGGTTTAACAAGTATTGGTACGGAAGTCCTAGTGGGTATTCTGTCAGAGGAAACCCGGAGAGCTTAAAATCCACAAACAGCAATGAAGATGTTGATGAATCTAACGATCTTTTGGATGATGATGATTATAAACTAAATAGCCAAAGAGACGAAGACGAAGATAGTTATGATCGTGATACCGACAGTATAAATAACCAACTAGAAGTAGAAACCGTCACGTCGGAAGAATCCAATAGCGCCAAATCTTAGCATTACATATTTATATCCACAATAATTGAATTATTTCTCCCCTTTGCTCTTATCAATTATCTCTATTCCAAAGGAATAATTTGCAACTCGTGCAATCAATTCATCGCACCGAAAAATTCATTGAGTCATTTTGAATTTTTCAGTTTAATCATTATGGATTTAGTTAATCATTTACCAGACCGTTTGTTGTTTGCAGTCCCAAAGAGTATGTATAGGTATATAAGTGGGTAAATTAGCATGTATTGCAGTCATTTTTTCAAAAAGACTGATCAAAGTCCCATTAAAAGGTATAATTACTAACAATTTTTAGAGGGTAGATTATATGAAAAATGTTGTGACTTATTAAAAGGGTGTGATATTCAATTCAGAAGATCTAATAGATTAGACATTGCCTTATCTACCAGTTTACAAATTGCTTTAATCTTCTTACCAGCGGCAGATATTCCTATCTTCGTCGGAGAAGGTAATTGTGATTTAGGTATTACAGGATTGGACCAAATCAAAGAAGCTGATATGTATGATTCCATCAATGACTTGTTAGATTTACAATTTGGTAAATGTAAATTGCAACTTCAAGTTCCCGAAAATGGACCTTATGATAGTCCAGAACAATTAGTTGGTAAAAAAATCGTTAGTTCATTTACTAAACTTTCAACTGATTTTTTCAAAAGCTTAGAAGGTTCAGAAAAGGCCAATACCAATATCAGATATGTTGGAGGTTCAGTTGAAGCATCTTGTGCTTTAGGAGTCGCCGACGGGATTGTTGATTTAGTGGAAAGTGGTGAAACCATGAGAGCTGCTGGTTTAAAGGCTATCACCACTTTATTAGATACTAGTGCACATTTGATCAGTTCCAAAAACCCAAAGTTCCCTGAAATGGTTGATATAATTGTGCAAAGATTCGAAGGTGTCTTGGCTGCTCAAAAATACGTGTTATGTAACTATAATGCTTCAAGACGTATATTGCCTACTGTTTTGAAAATTACTCCAGGTAGAAGATCAGCTACTGTTTCAGCTTTGGAAAAGAAATCTGAAACAGACGAAGAATGGGTGGCTGTCTCTTCTATGATTGAAAAGAAGAACGTTAGTAACATTATGGATGACTTAAAGAAAGCTGGTGCTAGTGACATTTTGGTTTTCGAAATAGCAAATTGTAGAGTTTAATAGATCCCAATTCTTTTCTGTATATTATATACTATATATTACATCCCTTTATCTATTGATATCTCTATTGGTATCTCTATTGGTGTGTTTTATATTATTTTGATTGCAAATATATTTCCGGCATATAAGCATCCCCCTACCAAATTCAGATTTCTCGTTTTTTACAAATCAAAAATTGTTCATCAGTTTGGCGCTTACACATAACAATTGATTTGAAAGGTATCAACCTGAAATAGACAGGCAAAGATACATACAACTGTTAATTATAGGCAATTGAAATATTAGGGAAAGAAATCCTAACGATTGAAGAACTTTTTGTGTAGTAAAACTTGATAAGAAAGTTGTAACAAAAATATACTGGAGTTGTTTAGAAGAAGATTTAGTAGGGTTATATTGTAGCGAAATCGTTGTTAAATTAACAGGAAAGCATTTTAAAAGTAAACTAGTTACAAAATAGATCAAGGAAGATGAGTTCCCCTAGTAGTACAAACGATGAGATTGATAATATCAATCCCGCAACTCAAACTGATCATGTAATATCCTACAATAGAATAAAAAACAATCAACGGGATAAAGTCAGATCAAGAGATTTTGAATTTGATTTTGAAATGGAAGATGATAACAGCACTGAATTCCAAGAATTGAAGAATTCTTTGATGAATAAAAGGCGTAACTCGTCAAATTCTTTCCAAAACAGTGAAATTCAAAAATTAAATTACAGGAATTCTCCCTTATTAAAATTACCAACTGAAGTTCTATTACAAATATTTCATCATTTGGATAGGAAAGATTTGTTTTCATTATTAACTGTTTGCAGGGAATTTAGTGAATTAATAATTGAAATCCTTTGGTTTAGACCAAATATGCAAAGTGATACTTCATTCAAATTAATAAAAAATATTATGAAACTCCCTTCAACCAAAACACATTGGAATTATAGACTATTCATCAAAAGATTGAATTTATCATTTATGACCAAGTTAGTTGATGATGAATTGCTTTCTTTATTTATAGGTTGTCCAAAATTAGAGAGATTGACTTTAGTGAATTGTACTAAGCTAACTCATGAGCCTATTACGAAAGTTCTAGCCAATTGTGAAAGGCTTCAAAGTATTGATTTAACTGGTGTTGTTGATATTCATGATGATATTATGGATGCATTGGCAAGAAACTGTAAGAGGCTCCAAGGTTTATATGCCCCTGGTTGTGGTAATGTAAGTGAGGATTCTATCATTAATTTATTAAAATCTTGTCCAATGTTGAAAAGAGTGAAATTTAATAACAGCGAAAACATAACCGATGAATCTATCTTAACGATGTATGAAAATTGTAAATCATTAGTGGAAATTGACTTGCATGCTTGTACTAACGTGACTGATTTATATTTGAAAAAGATTTTTTTGGAGTTATCACAATTAAGAGAGTTCAGAATAAGTAGTGCTGCTGGTATCACTGATAAGTTATTAGAATTATTACCTAACGAATTTTACCTTGAAAAATTAAGAATTGTTGATATTACTGGTTGTAATGCCATTACTGATAAACTTGTTGAAAAATTAGTCTTATGTGCTCCAAGATTGAGAAATGTCATCTTATCCAAATGTATGCAAATAACAGATGCTTCATTAAGAGCTCTTTCACAACTAGGAAGAAGTTTACATTATATCCATTTGGGTCATTGTGCATTGATCACCGACTTTGGGGTCGCGTCTTTAGTCAGATCATGTCATAGAATTCAATATATTGATTTAGCATGTTGTTCCCAATTGACTGATTGGACGTTGATTGAATTATCGAATTTGCCAAAATTAAGAAGAATCGGTTTAGTGAAGTGTGGATTAATTACAGATAATGGAATTTTGGAATTAGTCAGAAGAAGAGGCGAACAGGATTGTTTAGAAAGAGTACATTTATCCTATTGTACAAACTTAACTGTTGGTCCGATTTATTTATTGTTGAAGAATTGCCCAAAATTAACTCATTTATCATTAACTGGTATTTCAGCATTCTTAAGAAGAGATATTACTCAATACTGTCGTGATCCACCACCTGATTTTAACGAATATCAAAAATCTTTATTTTGTGTCTTTTCCGGAAATGGAGTAAACCAATTAAGAAACCATTTAAATAGGGTAATGGAAGACAGAGCATATTGGATAGAACAAAATGAAAACATACAAGGTATATTCCAAGATAGAACTAGAGTACTCCCAAACAGAAATGCCAATTTAACTAATACTAACAATGCTAATATTAACAATGGTATTGGAAATGTAAATATCAACATGTTTGGTAATACAAATAATATAAATAGAACAGGTAATGATGTAAATAATGAAAATAATGAAGATGATATGACAATTTGGGCAAGACAAAGAGGATTAGGAATTTTACAAGGAGGTAATGATCTTACTTATCCAGATATGGCAGATATTAATCGAGAAATCTTTAGAGAATTGAATGAAGGAGATTTAACTCCTCAAGAAATGAGAGAACATTTTCAAAGATTAATCAGAAGTCATCACCAACAAAGATTAATAGAAGAGAGCCTTCGAGCAACCAATAACTTAAACGATCGTAATTTGACGTTACAGGATTTACAAAGAGAATACACAAGAAGAGGTGGGAATGCCCCAATAGATATCAACAACATCACTGCTGGAACTGGTGAAATTTCTAATGCTCCTCAAATAGTTCAACCTGCTGTATTTCCCAATAGTGAAACAGCAATTCCCTTGATTAATGAGGATGAAAGTGAAGATATCGAAATGGAATCTGCTGATTTATTTCCAAGAAACAACAATGCAGCCAATAACGGAAGGGGATAAAATAAAATAGCATACTTTAATACAATTAGTATTGAAATTATATTAATAATAAATATTTAATAATTGAGTCTTTCATAAATTTCGTTTACTCTGTTCTCTATTGACTTTCTCTCATATGAAATTAATTTATAATGTAAGTAAGCTATTGATTCTTTGATTCTATAAGATGTTGCTTTACTCAATTGCTTCAAATAAAGTTGTTTCTTACTCTTTGCTGTATCGGGATTACTTTTGCTATTGGTAGTAGATTTAGAAGAACAAAAAGTGGAACTAAACTCTGAAGAATTTGAAGGATCACTATTGTTATAATTTGACAGACCAGATGCTGATGTTTTGGACTTTGAAGGGCCAGTTGTATTAAAATTTGACAGGCCAGATGCTGATGTTTTAGATTTTGAAGTTGTTGTATATGATTTGGAAGTGGAATCAGTTGTGGAGAAGCTTTTTGAGTCTGTCGAAGTAATGGATTCTGGTTTCTTAATTACCATTGGTTCATGCCTTTTCTTGATGTATAAGACCAGTTTACCAATACCGATGATTTCTTTAGTGGGTTCATTCAAAGGCTTAGAGTCTATATTATACTTAAGATTGATGCTCCCTCTAAAGTTAAAGTCTTCGATTCTATTTCTTTTTGAATTAACAGGATAGAGAACTTGTTCATTCGATGATAATGCTCTTTTATTATTCCCCTCTAAGACATCAAATAATGTATCAGGCTCCAATGGCGGACATGGTAGATTGTTTGTGTTACGGTTGTAGACGATGTTATTTTCATCGACCTTCAGAAATAATTTAACTGGTTGGGAAACATCCAAAGAAGCAGTTCCACTAGAAGGTGATCTGACGACTATTTTCTTCAAAGGAGAACTAATCACTTCCTTATCGGTCAATTTAGATTTACGATTATTCAAATTCATAATTGAAGAATTGAAAAAGGATTCCTTTTGTAATAGTTTCTGTGGAGTTGACATATCTTTACAGAGAATGGTATCCTCATGGAATGAAGAATCATAATCTAATACGTTGTTTTCAAAACCATACCCATTAGGATCCTGAACTTTAGGCACATCTTGAGTATAAATTAGACCACCTAAAACTATTTCATTAGTATACATTCAGTGTAATATTTACAGTACCACATACATGAAGCCGAACAAGAACTCAAATCATCTAAATTCAAGAATTGGTCAGCGAATACCACCTCTTGTTGCATATTCTGCACCATCACCCCCAATGATGGTTATATGGCGTTTATTTTGCAGCCGTTTGAATACTATTATAACACAGTTATCAGTCTTTGGATCTATTATATACGTATATACAATTACCAGGATAATAACAATTCTCGATAACTAGTAATCAGTAATTCCTATAAAGCCGCCCCAATATCAACTATATACTAAACACTATATATTATAATCATTAGTAACTGATATTATATTTGTGGTTACTGGGGCACCAGCCCCAATTGCACGCAACAGTCACTGTTTCGGTAGTGTTGCCACCGTTAACACTCACTTCTGTACCTGCCACGACTAGCCATTAAATTTTTTTCACTCTCTCAAAATGAGTTGAGAAAAAAGTTTGAAAAATTTATAACTAATAAGATAAAATGTATGTAAGAATGATATTAAAGAAGTGAAGCAGGATAACTGTAAGCATAGTTGGATTGAGTGAAATGATATTATAAGAGATAAAACATAATGATGTTCAATAGAAACCAAAAGATTGTAAACAGATTGGCAAATTGAAGTTTTAAAGTATCTTGAAAAGTTGATGAAAATCTTTGTCGATACTATAAGAAGTTTTTAAATGTTACTAATTGGATTATCAAACCATAAGAATCCCAACAAAGTTTGGTGGTTATTATTTTTATTTGAAAATTCACTGTAAACATTTTTTATACATTGTCATTTCATTATTCCAACCATTTTAATTGTAGCGCAATTTACTAACAATTATAGGACTAAAAGAACTAGAAAAGTTGGTATTACCGGTAAATTTGGTGTCAGATATGGTTCATCATTAAGAAAACAAACCAAGAAAATGGAAGTTCAACAACATGCTAAATATGATTGTTCTTTCTGTGGTAAAAGAACCGTTAAAAGAGGTGCCGCTGGTATCTGGAAATGTGGTGCTTGTAGAAAAACCGTTGCTGGTGGTGCTTACACTGTTTCAACTGCTGCTGCCGCCACTGTCAGATCAACCATCCGTCGTTTAAGAGATATGGCTGAAGCTTAAATGTTTCATTTAATGAATTTTAATCTTTTGTATATTTAAGTTCCGGTTATGTTAATACATGCACATAAATAGAATTTAGTCATTCTAATTTATAATTTTCTGATCTAATCTCTATAATTTTTCAAAACTTGATTTCGCATAAATTTGAAGGAAGGATGCAACCATTTGAATTTCCTAAGATACATTCATTCCCTCCGTTATATACCAAACAACCTAATTCTACGATATTACAATATCAATTAGACTCCTGGTGTGATATCATATTATCATATTGTGAATATTATAAGATTACATCATTATCATTGACAGGATCAATATTATATTCACAATACGAAGATATAAAAGTTGATGAATTACCATTGATTTTTACTAACAAATCCATCGATAGATCAGTTGATGATGATTTTAAATCTAATATATTTAAATATTTGATACATAAGTTGAATAAAGCAGAATATATTAATTCCAAACAACCAGATTCAGGTCTATTGATATACTGGAAATCGCTAAATGATTGGGCCAATATATTATATGAACACATAGAAAATTCAGGTCAATTAGGCACGGTATTAACTATATATGAATTAACCAAACTGGAAGATTCAGGAATACCTGAAGCATTGAAGAATTTGGATTATAATTTATTAGTTAAAATCTTGAAAGATGTATTAATCAAGAGAGGAAAGGCACAAATATTAATGCAAGAAGGAACTGATCAAATAGGAGGTGTTAAAATTGTTTAATATTATACAAAATTGTGTATTGAATAGACAATAAATCTCAACTATAAAATCCATCATATAATCTATTCCATTAATGCCACGATATGTATGTTACTATGTACTATCCCGGCAAACATTAAAGCTAATATAGGTACTCAAGTCGATAATTTATACTTCCAAGATTATGAGTGTATAAATTAGCCACAATTAATTCAAAATCCTATTCTTTGCTAATTGTATCAAAGCTACCCTTGGCCCTCTCCCTACTGATTACCCAATTTGGAAGTCTACACCTCATCTCATCTCAAAAAAAACTATTTAAACAAGTGAAATTCTCGCTTTGATTTTTTTACCTTTCTCTCTTCCCGCTTAATTATTAAGAGGGCTTCTCTACTTATTTCTATACTAGAATTATTTGTCGAAGTTCATTTTTTACCGTAAGTGTATTATTTGTTATAACCAAGTATTGCACAGAGGCCTTGATTTAGCGCATTATCAGATTGTGAAGAGCATCCGAAAAAAGTTCTGAAAAAGTTTAAGATGAAATACGTTGTTGTATCTGGAGGTGTTATTTCAGGTATTGGTAAAGGGGTTTTGGCCTCATCAACTGGTTTATTACTCAAAACCTTAGGTTTTAGAGTCACTTCTATTAAAATCGATCCATATATGAATATCGATGCTGGTACTATGTCTCCTTTAGAACATGGTGAATGTTTTGTATTAAATGATGGTGGTGAAGTTGATTTAGATTTGGGAAATTATGAAAGATATTTAAACATCACTTTGACTAAAGACCACAACATTACTACTGGTAAAATCTATTCTTCTGTTATCGAAAGAGAAAGAAAAGGTGATTATTTAGGTAAAACTGTTCAAGTCGTTCCTCATATTACCAACGCGATTCAAGATTGGATTGAAAGAGTTAGTAGAATTCCTGTTGATGACTCAGGTTTAGAACCAGAAATCTGTATTATTGAGTTAGGTGGTACCGTTGGTGATATTGAAAGTGCTCCTTTCGTTGAAGCTTTGAGACAGTTTCAATTTAAAGTTGGTATCTCCAACTTTGCTTTGATCCATGTTTCTTTGGTTCCTGTCATTCACGGTGAACAAAAAACCAAACCAACTCAAGCTGCCATCAAAGATTTAAGATCTTTAGGTTTATCTCCTGATATGATTGCTTGTAGATGTCAAGAACAACTTGAAGCTGCTACCATTGAAAAAATTGGTATGTTCTGTCATGTAGGACCAAACCAAGTTATTGCTGTTCATGATGTTAACTCAACCTACCATGTTCCTTTATTGTTGAAAGAACAAAAGATGATGAAATACTTATCCAAGAAATTAGATTTCGATGAAATTAAATTAACTCAAGAAGCTATCACCAAAGGTGACAGTTTGTTGGGAAAATGGCAAAAGTTGACCTCTAATCATGATCAATCTTTTGAAACCGTAACTATTGCTTTAGTTGGTAAGTATACTCATTTGAAAGATAGTTACTTATCTGTTATTAAAGCTTTAGAACATTCTTCAATGAGATGTAGTAGAAAATTGAAAATCGAATGGGTTGAATCATCAGATTTAGAAGAGAGTGCCAAATCAACTTCATTATCTGATTATCACAAAGCATGGCATTATGTCTGTCAAGCCGATGGTATTTTAGTTCCAGGTGGTTTCGGTAGCAGAGGTATTGAAGGTATGGTAGCTGCTGCTAACTACGCTAGAGAAAACAATATCCCATATTTGGGTGTTTGTCTTGGTTTACAAATTGCCGTTATTGAATTCGTTAGAAATGTTCTTGGTCACAAAGACTCAACTTCAATGGAATTCGATCCTGAAACTAACGAAGATTTAGCTTCCGTTGTTTATATGCCAGATGTTGATCAAGTTAAATTAGGAGGAACCATGAGATTAGGTATTCATGAAACCAAGTTTGTTAAGGATTCCGACTGGAGTGTATTAAAGAAATTATATGGAGGTTCTGATTCTGTTTTCGAAAGACATAGACATAGATATGAAGTCAATCCAAAATTAATCGATCAAATCGAAGAAAAAGGATTGAAATTCATCGGTAAAGATGAATCTGAAGCAAGAATGGAATTATTGGAGTTGAAGGGCCATAAATTCTTTGTTGGTACTCAATATCATCCTGAATACTTATCTAAAGTTTTAGATCCTTCAAGACCTTTCTTAGGTTTAGTTGCTGCTTCCGCTGGTATTTTAGACAGCGTTTTATCAAGTGATGACTTGAACTATAAAGGTGAATTCTAATCGAGTTAACCCATCTAAATATTGCATGTAAAGTAGAATATACGATAATATAACATTCTAATTATTAATTTGATATATAATATTTATATCGTTAATATATATTTTTATAACGTTAGTATATAATTTTTATATCATTAATAGGAGTATCTATCAATTTTTTAACCTTTTCTTCGCTCAATTGCTTTAGTTTATCAACACTAGTTTTATAATCATTAATTTCATTACTGGATAACTTTAATTTACTATTGAATTTCAAGTTACATAACAAATAAATACCCAACCAACTAGATTTATGATCTTTACATATTTCAATGGTTCTTAAATAGTTATTTCTTGAATCAATTAAATATTTCACCAATTCTATCATTTTATCCTTTTTTATAGTACTATCATTCTTGGAAGTTTCATAGGTTTGAATAAACAAATAGTAGTTTAATAATCCAATTTTGTAATAACTCGAGTAATCCAATGGTTCTTGTAATAAAATTTCTTTCAAACAAAATATAGCTTTGTCATAATGGCCAATTTTTTCATACTCAACTGATAATTCAGCCCAAGTAATCAAGTCACTTGGTTGTAAATCTAAATATAAGTTCAAATTCTTGATGTAATCGGTACTTTCCTTTGCAGTTCTACTCAAGGTAGCTAATCTTCTTGTTAAATTCAATTCATTTGCTTTAGCTGATAATAATTCTGCAGCCTTCTTTTTGACACCAGTGGCTTCAAAATAATAGGCTTGTAATAATGCTATACGTTCAGAATCTTTTTCCCCGAATTGATCGATTATTCTATCGATATAAGTTTTGGCTTCGATGTCGTGATTGGTGATTAATGACAAAAATACATGAAGCTCATATAAATCATATAATTCTGACACTTCGATTGAATCTGTACTTAATATTAATTGTTTCAATTCTTCATATATCTCATTGATCTTAGTGGGTGAAAACCTACTAAATATCCCAGTGGCATGTATAGTTAATAACTTCTTCTTTATCAAATCAACATCCATCTTTTATTAAGCTTTCAACGAAAGTGGTTTATACTCTAAGGTGATTCAAGCAGTAAAAATGCTATCAACGAAAGTGCGAAACATAGTGAAATGGATGCAATAAAAGTGAAGTTTGATAAATATCAGAAAACTATTGAAGACTCAGAAGTATATAAACAGACCAAGGGTGTGATAAATAAAGAAATCAAACATATTAGATGTTTGGCGTTAGGTTCGCCATCAGAAAGTAATGTTTCTGTGTATCAATTAAGTTTCTTGATACTTATGAAAAATTATCTAGATGCCACTGTAAGTGTTTATGATCCAATATTCAATGATAAAGACACAGAGATTTTTAACGAACTACAAATTAAGGTTGAAGAACAAGATTCCGTGACTTTCAAAAGTAGCGAAATACTATATTATTTACCTCATGCACCTTTAGACTTGACGGAGAATCTAATAATTGAGAGTAAACCCAAATATCTACTAGGAAATAACTTGATCAAGCACACAGATAGACTAACAAAACTAAAATTGCATAATGAGTATCTAAATTTATCGTTATTGGTGAATTTGCTCGAGAAAGATACCCTTAAACAGGAAGATGATTTCAGAGTGGTGAAAAGAAAGTATAAATTTAAAGCCCCGGACATCAAATATGACTATAAAGATTCATATTTTAGCTTGATTGAACTAACCAATTTGAGCAATGATGGACTACTAAACGCATTTTCGGACCTAGCATTACATACCATAGAATAGAAGAATAATTGATAGAATACATTTTATATTACAAACTCAGTAAATATACATCTTAGCTTTACTCGATTCTTTGTTTCTTCAACACTTGTTCATCATTTAATAGTAACCCATCATTAGGGCTAGCAGATACGTTTACATTTTTCATTTGATTTACTGGGCTTACACTCACATTGACATTGACCGGTTCATTACCTAATAAATGTTTGGATAATATGGAATACAAGTCATCTTTTGTGAAAGGTTTAGCCAATATATCAGACATACCATTTTGTAAATAAGTAACTAGATCATTCTCTTCGATATTCCCCGTCATAGCTATGATTGGTGTTTTGGTATCAAACGATCTGATGACACTAGTAGCAGTAGCACCATCTAAATTGGGCATGACAATATCCATTAACACCAAATCATATTTATTATTTTCAACTGTCGAAATTGCATTTAATCCATCAGTAACCACAGTAACTTGACATCCATACTTCACAAGAAATTTCCTACACAACTGTATACAAACATTATCATCTTCCACCAATAGCACATGAAACTTCGGGTTGGGCAAGTTCGTAGTTATTACAGAACCATTGATTGTTAAATCAGCTGGATTATTTGCAACTGCAGGTGGTGATTGTAACGGCGATTGGTCGTTTGAATTTGGAGTGCCTGTTGAAAATGCTTGATTGGAAGTTGGAGGCATTGTTTGAAGTTGTGGTTGTGATACTTGGGGTACTGGTGGTGCTTGTTGACTTGCTTGTGGAATCTGTGGAGACTGGTTTGGTTGACTGGCAATTTGAGGATGTGAATGGGCATGGGTATTTGGCAATTGGTTTGCTGGCAACTGAGGTATAATTTGTTGGGGATATTTGTATTGGGATGAATTGTGACGTTTATGGTTTGCATCTGTTGGAATGTTAGATTGAAGAAATTGAACAGGTAAATCGGCTTCATTTGGATTGGGAAAATCTAAATGAGGTAATTTTATACCATTCTGGTTCAAACTGTTAACTAATAAACTGATTGAATGGAAGTATCTTTCGTTAAAAGATTTAACAAAAACCAAATTATCAATAATTGATTTATATTTCGATTTCATAATATTCAATTCTTGAATTAAGTTTTGGTTATCTTTCTTCAAAAGATCAAAGTTTTCCTTCAAGTTATTAAAACTGTTAAAAATTTCAGCATTCATATTTGGATTGAAGGTACCTGTTGCATCATTTATAGTACTATTTATGAGATTATTCTTTTTAGTGTTTGGTCCTTTCCTTTTGATATTATCTAAAGCTTCACGATCATTTATTCTAAATTCGGGATGTTTGAACTCCCATGCATCATCGCCATATTCGTAGTTTCTCTTGGCTTCATTGCTTATTTTAACTTTATGGAAATCATATTTGTTTAATTGCCTGACGAAACTAGCGAAATTAGAATGTTTAAAATGTCTTGGTAGTATATCTTTAGTGAACTCATTTGTGTCAATCACCACAAAAGAATCACCAGCTTTTGTCCATCTGACAATTGATTTGTATTTGTCTTCTTGTAACATTTGAAACAATTTCTTTACAAAATCATTTGAACCACTCTGATTTGAGCTTGAATTAGTGTTCAAATGGTCCAACTGTTCTTCTTTAACCTTCGACATGTTACTTAATGTTCCTTGTGATATATTTGGCGTGCCTTACTGTTCTTTTTATGGAATATTCTCAATTAGCTAGATTCTATTGTCTTTATGGATCTCTGTTAAGCCTTTTGATATAATTTTTACCTGTTTAATAAACTTAATCTATTTTTACCTTCTGTGTTATACACCTCTTCCTGTTATGTTTTTTCTATTTCTGACAGCTGTTTGGGTTCTCTATATAGTGCAATACCTGTGGAGAGTATCAATTACAATTTCTACTTCACCTCTTTTATACTGTCGTCGTCTCTATGATTGTTAATATTACTTGGTAACAAAAAGCTGGCAATTTTCAAACTCTAATGTTCGCACTGAATATTTAATTACTGAAATTTAGGGTTGCTAACAGATAGAGGAAATAGTGTTGATAAAGTTGATATTTTCAATTGTATGGGAAATTTGGTGTTACATTCATTTGAGGTAATAATAAAATAATAGAAAGCAAATCAGTCCTTGAAAGATTGTCGTAGGAAAGTTATGAATGTATGTTTCAGCTGATTTTTATGGAGTTTATCTCATTAGATCTACACAAAAGAATTCTTACTATATAGGATCGACCCCGGACCCTCAAAGAAGATTAAGACAACACAATGGAGAGATAAGTAGCGGGGCATGGAAAACCAAGAAAGCCGGTTATAGACCTTGGGAAATGGTCCTCATAGTGAGTGGATTCCCTAACAAAGTTAGCGCTTTACAGTTCGAACATGCGTTTCAACATGCGTATCAAACGAGGCATATCAAAAACAAGATAAGTACCAATAAACTGTCGAATTCTATTCATTTGAAGCTAGGAAATCTTAGGCTTCTTCTAATGTCAGACTATTTTGATAAATTGAACTTGAGAGTAAATTTTTTCAATGAAGAAACACTAAAAATTTGGGAATTTAACAAGCATAAGGTCCCCCCTTATACCAATGTCAAGTTTTATGATTTCCAGCACTTCGTAGAGCTATTAAAACAAGAGGATAAAGAGTTTGAAGATATAAAGAACGAATTACTAAAAGTTGTGCATTGTTTTAAATGTAGTAAGACCATTGATATGATCCCTGATGATAACAAACCTCCTTTGATTACCAAGTGTGGTGAGTTCTACCATTTGAAATGTCTAAGTGAAGACTTTGAATTGATTCCTAAAGTTATTGAAACGGATAATAATGTCTATAATTGGTGTGATTTGGTAAAATTATCTCTTAAATTAAAACATTACTATTCATCTTGATTATAATTCATCGTGAAGAATATTTTGGGTTTCTATAGTCCAATTCTCATTCAAGGTGATTTTTTTATTTATAACCAAATTGCCATTTTCTTTATTATATTTGATAGGTTGGTCATTGAATGTAACAGTTTGGGCATTTTTATTCAAAATGATGATTTTTTCAATGTTTTTATCGCCCCAATTATTGACTATATTGGCTGTAATTTTGCCGTCTTTTGCCTTTATCTTTAAATGTAAATATTCTCCATTTTGGTGCTTGAATGATTCTCCGTCATCTATGTATAATTCACCCTCTGCTTCGTCGTTCTTATCTAATGCAACTATTATTGTATAAGGATCGTTGGTCATCAATTTGGTAGATCTTCTATATCTAGTTTTCATAAATATTATATTCCCACCTTTAAGAAACATTGGAATATCATTTAACGTGACTGATTTTTCAATATTTCCGGTGTAATATTTGGATGATGGAACCCCATTGGTAAAATCGTAATAAATTTCAGAATCTGGTACGATTATATGTTGAGTCTTTGCTTTAGATTCTGTAATTGGCTTCACTAAGATACCTGAATCACCTAAGAAAAATTCATCTTCGACATCGAAATTTGAAACAGGATTATCGTAAAAGATTGGCTTCAATATTGGAGATCCAGTGATACTACTTTTCCAAAATGATGTGTAGAATTCAGGTAATAACATGTATCTTAATCTGATTGCATCTCTTATTATTCCAGTATAAGGAGCTCCAGGAATCCATGGTTCACGTCTTCTTGAATCTATATGTGCATGGGCTCTAAAAAATGGATACCAAATCCCTACTTGATACCATCTGGTCAATAATTCTTTAGATGGGTCTCCAAAGAACCCACCAACATCTGCTCCGGCAAAAGGCATTCCAGCAAGACCATTATTAATCACCATTGGAATGGAGATCTTGAGGTATTCCCATTTACTCATATTATCACCAGTCCACATTGCGGCAGTTTTCTGTGATCCAGAGAAATAAGACCTGGTTAAGATGAAAGGTCTTTGTCTATCTGTATGTTCGAGTCTCTTGATTAAAGAATTATATGTCAATTCATGGAATTTAAGACCATTTATATTATGAACTGATCTATCTTCCCATCCATCATAGTGTAAATTATCCTTGGGGCTTGAAGTTTCAGGACCATCGAATACTGATATCTCATTCATGTCATTCCACAAATGTATATTAGTTGAATCAAACATGAATGGATTTGCTTCTAACTGATGCAAAGTATCCCAATATATCTGATTTGAAGGATTAAAAGAATCAACCCATATGGATTCCCCTGGCCAACAATGTCCATAATACGTATCATTTTTATTGTTCATGATGGTCAATTTATTTTTTATCAAATAATCACTAACCTCGTATCCTTTTTTGATATGAGGATCAATAATTATGACTAGATTTCTACCAGTATGGTCTAAATCGTTTAATAGTTTATCAGGGTTTGGGAAATTCTGATTCCAAGTGAAATATTTCTTTGACTCAGTGTATTCGATATCCAACCAAATAGAATCATAAGGGATTTCATATTTATCAAAGTTTTCAGTGACCTGTAAAATATCTTTTTCATCATTATAATTCCATCTACATTGATGATAACCCAATGAAAATAATTGAGGCAAAGAAGTAAAACCTGTTACTTCATTGTATTTACGATTCACATCGCTTGGTTTCTCTCCGATAAATATGATAAAATCCAATACCCCATTTTCACTAATCCAATGAGTTTTGATATCGTCTTTATCATAATTTACATTGATGTAAGTATCAGCAGCATTAACCCAAAATAATCCCATTGATAAATCTGGAGACATTGAAATTGTGAATGGAATTGACCCATACATTGGCAATGTGGAATTGATTTCATACTCGAAAATATCAACATTAAATAACCTATACAATTGAGATTTCAACTTCAAACTATCACTATGTTCTGGGATACCATACATGTTATGAAAATTAAAAAATTTGAAGTCCAACCCAATTGATTCGGGGCCAACTGGCAATTTATCATTGATTGAATCTTTAAAATCATCTTCAAACATGTTAAAATCTGACTCGATAGACAACATGTTTTTTGCATTCTCGGTTTTTGGTCTATAATGTTCGAAATTTAATAAGTTATCCTGGTTTACTGTTGCTCTTAATTTACCATTGACTATTATATCTATTTGGAAATCTTTGTAGAAAATGATCTTTACATTACTGAAAGATATTTCATTATTTTTCACTTGAATATCTTTAATTTCTTTATAATTGATGTTATATTCATTTATTGGATCATATCTATTGGGGTTAACGAGTTCAAATTCTGGTCTTATCTCATCAATTGTGAATCGGATACTATCATTTTCCAAAATCCCTAATTCATAATACAATTTTATATCATTATTTGGGATCTTTTTAATAATTTCCCCTTTTAAAATACCATATTTAGTATCAACATTGATAGAATCAATGAAATAGTAAGTCTGATTCAAATTTTGCTGATTTTCAGCATATTTCATATTCCTATAACAAAACCCCAGCTGGTCGCATGTTTTAAACAAGTAATGCTTAGCACCTAGTGCAAACTGAAATAACCATAAAACTATCCATACATTCATATTTTAGTTACTATCGTCAAACACCACCTGCAAAATATGAAATATAAAGTTCGCGCTAAAATATATTTGTTGAAAAGTTTTCAAAATGGAAAGGGATAACAAAAAGAGGAAAATTTATGATGAATTAAGTGAAGATGGACCTTTGACACAAGAAGATGTGAAGTATTTCCGTAAGCAAGCTATTTGGAGACAAATGAACTTTTATAAAAAAAAATACCAAGCTAATGAGGTTATAATTAACGAGTATAAACAAAAACTTAAAACTGAAACTGATAAAGGAGTTGAACCACAAGACGAGGAAGATTTCAAAGCCAAATATGATAAATTGAAAATAGACAATGATAGCTTGATAAAGGAAATCGAAGTTTTAAATAACTTGATTAAACAACAAGATAGAGAAGACAGTGAGAGTTTAAAAAGAGTTAATAATAATAACCATCACAATAAGGTTGAAGAAACTACATCGATTAAAGAAGAAAAGGATTCTAATGATAACGAAAAAGATTTAAAAATCAAAGGATTAGAAGAAATTATCAAAAACTACGAAATAAAAATCGAAGAAATTAGTAAATTAACAAGTAGTAAGAAAGAAGTTGAAGTGGTTAAATTAGAAATTATTAAAGATTTTAAAGTTGATGATAATAAATTCGATAAGATACTTAATGAATTGAATAGTAAAACACGTAAAATTGAAAAATTGATTGAAGAATCTAACGAAAACGAAACTAACGAATTAAGAGAATTATTAGAGAAAAATGAGAAGGATTTAGTTAGAATTCGTAATATTAGAGATGAGTTACTCAACAAAATTTCAATTATTGAACATAATAAACCGAATGATAACTTGATTAAAATAAACAAAGATTTGGTTTCAAAAATCGAAATTTATGAGAATATTAAAGATAAGGAAGTTAACGGGGAAATCAAAGATATTATTAAAGAATTAGAAGAAAGTTATAAGACTTTAATTAATGATATTAATATCAAGATATTATCACAGATAGATCAAGATAATTTGATAAAGAAGTATCAAATTGAAAAAGTTAAAGCCGATCAAAAATATTTTCAAATTATGAAACTAAAAGAAGTCTTAAATCAAGAGAATAAACTATTAAAGAACAATATAAATAAATTGAATGAAATCAATCAAAATAAGAATGAAATTGAGACTAATTTGAATTTAAAAATTGGGAAACTCAATGAAATCAATGATAATTTTAAAAAAATCATCAACAATTTAAACATTAACAATTCCAAATTGAATGATATTAACAATTCGAAAGATAAAGAAATGAACAAACTAATTGAAAAAATCAATGAATTAGTTAAAGAAATTAATGGGTATAAAGAAAAAGAACAAGACTTTAAAAAACAAATGAATTTGAAGGATTTGGAATTTATTAAATATAAAAATGGTATCAATAATACTAATTCCAAAATAGTGGGCAATGATGAATTAAATGGGTTTAGATCAATGGTCAAATGTTCAGTATGTTCAAAAAATTGGAAGAATACAGTATTAACTGTATGTGGACATGTATTTTGTAATGAATGTGTTAAAGAAAGATTAAATGCTAGGTTAAGAAGATGTCCAACCTGTAATAAAGGATTTAGTCAAAATGATTTATTAAGTATTCATTTGTAAGGTATGTATATAAGATGTAATTTAATGTATAATATAGTCATTGGAAGTAATCTGTTCACGTGATATGGCATCTGACTTTGTTAGTTTGGGGTCAGCGGATGTGCAGGAAAGTCGCGAGGTGCTGGTCACCCGGCAAACGGCCATGGAATAAAATGGAAGGTTCCACAGCCACCGAAACAATGCTGATTATGTGGCTCTTATGTAATCGTGGCCTTTTCGGCCAATGAGAGTCCGCTTACGACAGCAACCATACGACACCATATATGCGACATCGTCAGTCATCTCGTAACAGAAATTTACAGCGTTATCAGTATCACAATGGTAGTAAAATATGAGAAAATGGTCCTAACATAGTGACAGGTGGCGGTAGAAAGGCGGCGAGCTTAAATTCTAGTAGTGTAAAATCATCGTCCACTGAAATTTCAACTTTATCATTCCTTACGTGTTATATATCTTAAAAATTCGATATATTAACGTGTTTAATACATTAATTTGATTCATCTCTTATTCTATTCATCATCTTTTATCTGTGCTCTTTTCCCTGCTCAAATTTTCGTCTATAAATACTTAAATGTGTTCTTTGCTATCTTTAATATAATCTACACATATTACTATTATCAACTATTCTATCCTTAAACTTATTATATGTTCATTATTTCTTCTTCTACTGCATTCATGTGCCCTTATTATCTATCATTATACCTCTTTATCTCCCCTTATCGCTCTTTTTCTCATGTTTTATAGTTCAGCTTCTATACCCTTATCTGCTAAAAACCTCAAAATGCTGGTTGAAAAATGAAAAATTATTTAAGTAAATCTAAATCCTCGAAAAACGAAAACGAGAAACTGCGACTGTAAAATGAGTAATGATAAAGATACCATTCAACAACATCCATTAAGTCCACCTATTCCATCTCCTTCACCAACCGAGAAGTTTGAGAAGCCAGAGTTAAAGGTTGAAGACCTGAATACTGTAGATCCCTTATTAAATGGTTTAAATGGTTCCAATAATGAAACTTCTGATAAATCTGAAGGTATAAGCAATAATAAATCCAACCAAAATTTAATACCTGCCCCTGCTCCACCTCCCGAACCTGACATGAATAATCTTCCTTCTGATCCAATTCCTAAACATCAATCCAAATTTGTGTTGAATCTTATAAAGAATGTTAAAAGATTGAAGGATGCATCACCTTTTTTAAAACCAGTCGATATAATCAAATTAAATATTCCATTTTATTATAACTATATTCCTAGACCAATGGATTTATCAACTATTGAAAAGAAATTGTCAGTGAATGCTTATGAAACAAAAGATGAAATTGTTGAAGATTTCAATTTAATGGTAAATAATTGTTTAAAATTCAATGGTGAAAATTCTTCCATTTCTAAAATGGCTAAAAATATTCAAGCATATTTTGAAAAACATATTATGAATTTCCCACCCGATGATATCAGTTTATATGAAACAGCTAAAAGAAAATCCTCAAAATCTCCTGAATCGATAGTTGTTGATCCAAATTCAATTGCAAGTTCAAGACCTAAAAGAAATAGTCACCCTCCAAAATCAAAAGAATTGCCTTATGATAACAGGCCAAGAAAGAAGAAATATGCAACTGAATTAAGATTTTGTAGTCAGTTATTAAAAGAATTAATGTCAAAGAAGAATTACAATTTTAATTTCCCATTTTTGCAACCTGTTGATCCTGTTACTTTAAATATTCCTAATTATTATGAAATTATTACCAATCCAATGGATTTGTCAACAGTACAATCTAAATTGTCCAATAATCAATATGAAAATGGTGATGAATTTGCTAATGATGTTACTTTAATTTTTGAAAATTGTTATAAATTTAACCCTGAAGGTACTGATGTTAATATGATGGGTCATAAATTACAAGAAATTTTCGAAAAAAAATGGGTTAATAGACCGGTACCAAAAAATGATGATGATAACCAAAATAATTATTCAGATCTGGAATTTGATTCTGATTTAGATAATTCTGATATAGATGAACAAAACTTAACTAATATACCTGCCATTAAATTTTTAGAAGATCAAATTATAAGAATGACTCAAGAATTGAAAAAATTAAAACATGATCATTTGATTCAATTAAAACAACAAAGAGAATTAAAGAGATTGAAATATCATAATAAAAAGAAGAGAAAAATGGGTAATGGTAAGCAAAGATCAAATTCAAGTGTATTCAAGAAAAAAATCAAATTAAATCCAACTATTCATGTAACCTATGAAATGAAAAAGAAGGTTAGTGAAGCAGTTCCTAATTTGAATGAAAAGAAATTGAACCAATTTATCGAAATTATTAAATCAAGTATTAATGTCAATGATTCTAAGATCGATGATGATGATGAATTAGAATTGGATATGGATTCATTAGATGATAGAACTATATTGAAGTTATATAACTTTTTATTCCCTGAAGCAGTTGATGAAGGTTTCGATAAAGTTAAAAAATTGAAGGATCAATTAAGTTTATTCGACAATAAAGTTGAAAGTAGTGATGATGATGATATGAGTAGTGAAAGTTCTGAAGAAGAATAAGCGAATAAAGTTAAACATACATAAGAACTATATTCAATGTAAATACAAAAAGTTTACGTGTATAATTAATGTATATTATAGAATTATTTTTTCTATTTAAAAATTTCTTTATAAAATTATACGAGTTGTATTTTTTGCAATTTCTATAATATTTTATTAATAAATATTTCTTTCTATAAATTATATAAATTATTTTCCGATATTATCCATCATTTCTAAAATATCGTCTATATCATCTTTAGATTCTTCTTCCTTTTTATCGGTGATGATCCAATTTGTGACCTGCTCAACATAAACTTTTGAATTCGGAACAAAATGGCCACCAGGATGTTTTAGCAAATCAGATTTAGATTTGGAATAGTCATATAATGCAATAGATCTTTGTTCTTCAATAACTGTATCTAATTCTCCAATTACATGTAAAATTTTTGAGTTGGTATTGAAATTTTCAAAATATTTATTCAAAATTTTATTACCAGAGTTATCTGAAGTGTCAAGTTTGAAACCTGAATACAATACAATAAATTTAATATCAGTATTAAAAATTTGATTAAAATTATTCATCAAAATACCTAATAATGCTGACCCTTGTGAAAACCCGATTAATCCAACTATAGGAATATCTTTGTCACTATCATTTATATCTTGTTTCAAATCATCATCAGGAATGATTTTATTATTGTCTATATAATCCTTTATGGTTTGAATAGAAGGTTCAATGTCGATATTGTTATTCAGATGGCTAGGTTTAATCCACCAAGCTCTTAAATTAGTTTCATCATTTTCATCAACCTGAACAGAATTGAACTTACTTAAAACATCATTGGATGGGAAATCAGCAGGGGTTAATTTCGAAGGTCCATTCAAATAAACACATTTGTATTTCAACTTGATCAACTTCTTTCTTAATGCTGAAGTTTTAGCGTAAAAAATCAGTGAACTTTGAGTGTATCCATGAAAAAATAGAATTCTACCTTTATAATCAGTCATAGTCAAATGCGAAATTTCTATATCTATTTAAATAAGTTACCTAATTCTAAAATATTTCTAATAATCTTAATTTTATTATCACCATAATATTCGTTAAAGTCAGATTTAGCTTTGATTTTGTTATAATCTTCATCAATTTCTACATAATGAATCACGTTCCCCCAACCTAATTTAAAAGCTGCTTTAACATTAATTTCACTATCATCAACAAACGAGATTTTTGAAAAATCAGTTACATTTGTTAAAGCAGTAACATTATTGAAAAATGGTAACATTGGTTTACAAACAATTGGAGACTTTGAGTAGTCACAGTAAGTTAAACCTTCAAATAAATCCCCAATCCCTAAAAATGAAACTACTCTTAAAGCATGATTTTTGTAAGCATTAGTTAATAACCAAAAATAGTCAAACTTACCAGAAGCTTTCAAATCTTTCAACATTTCTCTTAATTCGCTATCATATGATAATACCGACTTCAAATCTAAAGCATCATCAACAACTGAATTATAAGCTAACGCATCAACTTTATGATTTCTAACTAAACCTTCCAAAGCCAAACCATATGTTTTATAATAATTCATGTGTAATTCATGAGCATCTTCATCGTTTAAATTTAATGTGGTTGTAAAGTATTCATGGATTTTATCTTGCATTAAATCATGAATCCTTGTTGATCTCTTGTAAAGACAATTGTCGATATCAAAATAGAAGATTCTACTATCTTTAATATCTGAAGGCAATGGCCCAAATCCGTATTTTAAGTGTACTTCATTTCCAGGTTGAGTACTGGTGATCTCAGGGTTCTTATAGGTGAAGCTCATTCTACGTACAAATGTTCTTATACCTAATCTTTTCATATAATATCTATAAAGTGTCAAACTACCACTATTTATAGTGCTCTCGCTTTTAAGCTGCGTGAAGCGCGAAACGTTTTGCAACATTATTGCCCTTATAAACTATAGAAATCCGTGGCCATATTATATTTTAGTAATTTTGCATGATAGTAATTAAGGTAAGTGTAGTCTTGTTGGATTATATTAAGCATTTTTGACTTTATTCTATAATTATCCGGTTGCTTTGTAAATGAAAGTTGACCCATTAATTTATGATAGTTCAGTTTAGACTTATCGAGTAATGTAATTAGTTTCACATTGGAATAGTCATTATAATCTTGTAGTATATAATTCAAAAGTCTTAAATCATAATGATGTTTTAATAAAGTATTGCAATGGTCTATATTTGATAATAGATTATTTTCATTTGAGTCTGTAAATATATTTTGAATTATCGAATCTAAAGCTTCAAACTTGATAAACTTTTTAGTTAAGTTTTTAACTAGTGTAGAAGGCAATTGAATATTCAAAATTACCAATATATGATAATACAAGCCATTACCAAGATTAAAATAAGTTTTCAAATTATTATAAAGTTTCACATCAAACAATTCATTTAGAAACGAGTAAAGGTTTATAGGATATTTTTTATAAATCAATTCAAGAAGTTTTGCAAACATCATCAATTCTTTATAATGATATTTTATTAAATTCCCATCACATAACGTTAAAAAGTATAATTTATACAATCCTTTGACATTGGTTGAACTATAAATTAGATTGTATTTTATAAAAATCATTGTTTTGTATAAGTTTAAATCACCATTCTTATTAATATGATTTAATTTGAACACTAATTGTCCTTCATCTTCATAACCTTGATAAATACCTAGATTTACATGGTTTATTTCATTCGGTATCGTTTCATCTATTTGGAGTAAATTCATTTCATCATTAAAGTTCATTAAAAACTGTTTATCAGTTGAGGTAACCCATTCGTAATCCTGGATTTCTATCACTACATCATCTTCATCTTCATATAAATCATTGAAAAAATAAAAAAACCGATCATAACTAGTAATATCTTTACTTTTATTCAAAAGGTGGTTGATTTCTTCATCATGATCCATCGAATATTCTAGTCCATTATCATTTAATTCTTTATAAAGCTGCTGTTTTGTTTCTTTATAAATATCTTCATTGTTCTGACTTTCCAATAGCTGTTGTCTAATTATCCTATCATTAACTCTTAGTTTCTGATTACCTTCAATTAAAGATGTCGATATCAAATCTATCTCTTCATCATTATTCTTCGATCTCTTAACTTGAGGAGACCTTATAATATCTTTATGTCTTCGCTTTAATAATGTACTCAATTCATCCTCACTTTCACTCTCTGACATAATCGTGATAAATTTCCAAAATCGTTTATGCCATAAAATCAGATGGCCTTCTCACAAAAACTCCTTTGAAAAATAGAATTTTGATAGATTTTAAAATTAAGGAACTTTAATAATTTATTAACAAAATGTCATTTGATAAACTCCCATTGGATCCATTCTTTGAAAAAATCGAAGAATTGAAACCTCAATTTATTGAAAGATTAACTAATGCCGTTGCCATTAAATCAGTTTCAGGAGATGAAACCTTAAGACCTGAAGTGTTCAAAATGGCGGACTTTTTAGTTGAAGAATTGAAGAAATTGGATTTTATTGATATCCAATTGAAAGATTTAGGTACTCAACCACCTCCAGTTATTGATGAAAATTTACAATTACCCCCAATAGTCTTAGCAAGATCTGGTAATGATCCTAATAAAAAGACAGTATTAATTTATGGTCATTATGATGTTCAACCTGCTTTAAAAGAAGATGGCTGGAATACCGATCCTTTCACTTTAACTTTTGATCAAGCCAAAGATATTTTATATGGAAGAGGTTCAACTGACGATAAAGGACCAGTTATGGGATGGTTAAATGCTTTCCAAGCTCATAAAGAATTAGGATGGGAATTGCCTGTTAACATTATTTGTTGTTTTGAAGGTATGGAAGAAAGTGGATCTCTTGGATTAGATGGTTTGATTGCTAAGGAAGCCAGTGACTACTTCAAAACCGTTGACACTGTCTGTATTTCTGATAATTATTGGTTAGGTACCAAAAAACCGGTTTTAACTTATGGTTTAAGAGGAGTTCACTATTATGAAATTGTCGTAAAAGGTCCTGGTGCTGATTTGCACAGTGGTGTTTTTGGTGGTATGATTGGTGAACCAATGACTGATTTAGTTCAAGTTATGTCAAAATTAGTCGATAGTCAAGGAAAAATCTTGATTCCTGGTATTAAAGAGATGATTGCTCCATTAACCGAAGAAGAAGATAAATTATATGACTCCATTGATTTTTCAATTGATGAATTGAACTCTGCAACCGGTTCCAAAACTTCATTGCATGACAATAAAAAGGATGCTTTGAAACATAGATGGAGATATCCTTCATTATCCTTACATGGTATTGAAGGGGCATTTTCAGGTGCAGGGGCTAAAACCGTTATCCCAGCTAAAGTTGTTGGTAAGTTTTCAATCAGAACTGTTCCAAATATTGAACCAAAAAAATTGGATCAGTTGGTTATTGACTATATTAATGACATTTTCAAACAGTTAAACTCAGTCAACTCTATTGATGCCCACTTATATCATGATGGTATGTATTGGGTTTCCAATCCTTTCAATGAATCATTTGCTTCTGCTGCTAAAGCTACCAAACATGTTTGGGATATCGAACCAGATTACACAAGAGAAGGTGGTTCAATTCCAATTACTTTAACTTTTGAAAACGAATTGAAGACCGATGTCTTATTATTGCCAATGGGTAGAGGTGACGACGGTGCTCATTCCATCAATGAAAAGTTGGATGTTTCTAATTATATTAATGGTTGTAAAACTTTAGGTGCTTATTTACATTATTATTCTAAAGTTTAGTATTTATGTATATAGTCAATATAAGTGTTTGAACCAAATCTCATGAAAAATTTTCAATTAGGTTAACTATGTCAGAGAACTTGAAAAGAGCTGAATCATTATTCAATAGAATAATGAACCAAGGTAAGGATGATAAGAAGGAGGAGTTGAGTATAGGTCGTGAAGGTAATAATTCCCGAGGAGGGTATTCGAATATGAATTATAATTCTCATAATAATTACAATCATAGTCATAACAACCATAATCACCATAATCATCATAATAATCATAATCATCATAGTCACAGTCATAATAATCATAATCATCATGGCAGAGATTATAGGAAACATAAAACAGAGTTGTTGAACCATCCAGCTATAAAATTACCCCAAGAAATCGTTTCTGAATTACACAATCAACATATTTTACCATATTGTTGGACTATTTGGCATCATTCAAGGTCCAATCAACCTGAAACCGACTACTTACAGATGACTAAACCTATTGAATTCCCTAAATTTCAAAATATCGAGGAATCAACCAAAAATATCGGTAGCATAGAACAAATGTGGTTGAATTTATCATTAATCAAACCACCAACGGACGTTGTAATAGACACAGAATATTTAATATTTAAAAGTGGCATTAACCCCGTTTGGGAAGACCCATTTAACACCAAGGGTGGTAGATGGGTTTTTAAATTCAGTAAATCAAGTGATGATAACTATAATAAGATCAGAATAAATCTAATCTGGGAAAGGTTAATTTTAAAGATGTTGACAGGATCAATTATAAACAATTCAGAATTAAATGAAGATATTTTAAATGGATTATTGAATGATATTAATGGGATAGTTTTAAGCGTAAGAAAAGATGTTAATATAATAAGTTTATGGAATTCTAATTTAACAAAGTTCAATACTAAAAAGGTACAAGTAAGAAGAATCATCTGTGATTCGATTTTAAAGATAATCAAAGAATGTGATTTAATACTACAAGGTTATGATATCAATTATGTTATAGAAAATAGCGAAAGAGTAAAAGGTGTATCTTTTGAGTATAGACTTCATAGCAATTATAATTCCAAGAAGTAGCATTGTACATAGCATATATACACATACCTAATATTCAAACTATAATATCTGTATTCAAGATTTATAACTCCGTGATAGCACTCTTAGTGCTGTTACAGTACCTATGCTCGTCTTTCTTGCTTCTACCTTCCGTTTTAGGCAGTCGACACAATAACATCATGAGAATTTTTGCGAACTTTTAAGGCATTCTTAGGGAAAAATTTTCAATTAAGCTAGTATTTGAAGTTTAGGAGTCGCTAGAGTATATAACAGCAGATTTTCTAGATTAGACATATATCATAGACATTTATTTAGTAGAAGTATCATCAACGAGATTTTTTTGAGGAGTTTTACAAACAAATTGGTTACATAAAAGTTTGCTATTGTAGTTCGGGGTTTAAGTCAAAATATTAAGTATTGATGACATTTCTGGATTTCGATAGTCCAAGTATTTATGAGTTATACAACTCAGCTAGGAAGTTGTTGTTGCTTCAAGACAGAGTGGAGAATCGTAATATAAGAAAAGAGAATTTTAAAAGTCAAAAAAACCACTTAAAATATCATAAAGCCAATGATGACGTATTGGAATTACTCAGTCCTTTGTATTATGAAGATAAAAACTTTCAAAACAAAAAATCGTTACCTGTTAATTCAATAATGGACATAACACCTGCTAGTATGAATGATTATTCTCCTCCTACCAATGGTATCATTTACAAGAAAAAAGACATTAGCCCAATTAATACCCCAATCAATGATTTCAGTCCAAATTTTAAAAGTAAGAAACAACCAGTTAAACCAAAGTCAAATTTAACTAGTTCCTTCCAACAACATAATCAAAATCAAGCTCAAAATAGGATGCAAATTCCAAACAATACGAACAATACGAACAATTTTACAACTTTTAATAACAATTTCAATTCTAATAATTATTCCCAGTCTCCAAATACTTATTCACCATCCGGCCACACACCATCATCGGGACTAACCCCATCAGCACAAACCCCCTCAGGTCAAACCCCTTCAGGTCAAACTCCATCGGGTCAAACGCCATTATCACAGAATTCAATAGGCCCAAAGCAAATCAAGATAATAGAGTGCTATAATTGTCATACTATGAAAACTCCATTATGGAGAAAAGATCCAGGTGGTAACACTCTTTGTAACGCTTGTGGATTATTTTTAAAGTTACATGGCACCACAAGACCATTAAGCTTAAAAACAGATGTGATAAAGAAAAGATCATCAAGAAGATCAGTCAGTACAAAATTATCTAATTCTATGCCAAGTTCAAACGATTTCAACAAGATCAAATTTGGAAGTGCCAGCAGCACTCCAAATTTCGAATCAATTGAAGATAATGAAGCATATAATGGACCTCGTTATAAAAATGTTCTTATTTTACCAAAGCCACAAAACAATAATGAAAAGTCAATTCCAATACCATTGAGGCAGAATTCCATACCTAATAGTCCAGCTTCTCCAATGGTTAATAACGAATATAATCAATCATTCAAAAGGAAAAAGTCGGATTTAAGCAGGAAAACTTCTGTTACTTCATTATCATCATTCCAACTATCAAACAGTAGGAAAAATAGTGTAATATCGATACCAAAAAGAAATAGTTCATTTATTAATACCCCAACCATATCGAGTCCTTATAATTTATCAAGTAATAATCTAAAAAGTTTCAACAACGCCAGTTATTTTGAAAAACCTAAGGATACATTGTCACAAAGTTCTTTCAATTCAAATAGACAATCGTTTGTTGAATCTCCAATAAACCCAAAACCCGAATTTTTCAACCAAGAACCAGCTATAGAACAGCAGAGCATCCCACAAGATTTAGATTGGTTAAAATTCGAAATCTAATGTATTATATAATGTTTAACGTGAATAAGAGGTTACGAGTAAAATATTCTTAGAAGCCAATTTCAATCTCCTTTGTATCTATAATATCTATACGATAAGTTATCTACCTATACGATAACCTATATCTTTACAACTCTAATAGGAGACTCGTCTAAACGATGGGTCGTGCGCGCTCGCCTGTACGATCTGAGAAAAATTTTCAAAACGTTTTAAGTTTTTCAACACTTTTAATAAGTATTAAATAACTATTAAAACATAAAATGTCAAGCCCAGCTCACAATTATAAGGTTGCTGATATCTCCTTAGCCGCTTTCGGTAGAAAAGATATTGAATTATCTGAAAATGAAATGCCAGGTTTAATGCACATCAGAGAAAAATATGGTAAAGATCAACCATTAAAAGGTGCTAGAATTGCTGGTTGTTTACATATGACCATTCAAACTGCTGTTTTGATTGAAACTTTAGTTGCTTTAGGTGCCGAAGTTACTTGGTCTTCTTGTAACATTTTCTCCACCCAAGATCACGCTGCTGCTGCTATCGCTGCTGCTGGTGTTCCAGTTTTCGCCTGGAAAGGTGAAACCGAAGAAGAATACTTATGGTGTATTGAACAACAATTATTCGCTTTCAAAGATGGTAAAAAATTAAACTTAATCTTAGATGATGGTGGTGATTTAACCTCTTTAGTTCACGAAAAATACCCAGATATGTTAGATGACTGTTTCGGTTTATCTGAAGAAACCACCACTGGTGTTCACCATTTATATAAAATGGTTAAAGATGGTGCTTTAAAAGTCCCAGCTATTAACGTTAACGATTCCGTTACCAAATCTAAATTCGATAACTTATACGGTTGTAGAGAATCTTTAATCGATGGTATTAAAAGAGCCACCGATGTTATGATTGCTGGTAAAACCGCTGTCGTTGCTGGTTTCGGTGATGTTGGTAAAGGTTGTGCTATGGCTTTAAGAGGTATGGGTGCTAAAGTTATTGTCACTGAAATTGATCCAATCAATGCTTTACAAGCTGCTGTTTCTGGTTACGAAGTCTTACCAATGGATGAAGTTGCCTCTGTTGGTCAAATCTTCGTCACAACTACTGGTTGTAGAGATATCATTACTGGTAAAGAATTCGAAAAAATGCCAAATGATGCCATTGTTTGTAACATTGGTCATTTCGATATCGAAATTGATGTTGCTTGGTTAAAAGCTAACGCCGAATCTGTTGTTAACATCAAACCACAAGTTGACAGATTCTTATTAAAGAACGGTAGACACATCATTTTATTAGCTGAAGGTAGATTAGTCAACTTAGGTTGTGCCACTGGTCACTCTTCATTTGTTATGTCTTGTTCTTTCTCCAACCAAGTCTTAGCTCAAATTGCTTTATACAACTCCAAGAACGATGAATTCAGAGCTAAATACCCAGAATTCTCCAAAACTGGTAAATTCGATATCGGTGTTCATTTATTACCAAAAATCTTAGATGAAACTGTTGCTAAATTACATTTATCTCACTTAGGTGTCAGATTAACCACTTTAACTGACGTCCAAGCTGATTACTTAGGTTTACCAGTCGAAGGTCCATTTAAACCAGAAATTTACAGATATTAGATCTGTTAAATAGAAGGAATTGAATTCCTTTATATAGTTTGTTTTTTGTTTTGTTTTAAATCTGCATCAACTGCATAATGACTTAATGACTTAATGATTGAGTTAATATTAATAAAAGATTCCTCAACGGATAAAAAAAAGAAAAAGAAACTGTAGTATATCTAAAACCTATAAACTTTTGTCTAAAAGAGAATTGAACTTTTATACTTCAGGTTGCATTTAAATTTGTTTAACTGAGAGTAATTTCGAACTCTTCACAACTACCATCAGATAAAACAACATCTTTTTGATCACTAGATCCTTGAATGCACCATTTGAAGTTGTTATTGAAACCAATCTTGTTATCTTGAAAAGCGAATTGGTTTTTATTGTTACTTGCTTTGTTACAAACAATCTTATTATCAACGATTGCACAAGTACCCTTACTAGAAAGAATATTATAACCACCATACTCTGCTTTATTCATTCTAAATGTAGCACAAGTACCTTTGGTGAAGAATTTACCATTTGAAATTAAACAACCATTTGAGATTTTTAAATAACCCTTGCTGCCACCAGAAGGTGGATTTGGGTTACTTATTGAACCCTTAGGAAAGAATTTAATACCCGATTCAGGACAATTTGAATTCATTAAGGAATCAATTGGTTTAAAGTTTTCTTGTAACAAAGAACCTTTCAAATAATGATAATACCAAACTTCTTGTAAACCATTATATTTATTACATTTGAAATAAACTTTTTGGCCAAAGTGTTTACTTAAAGCATCGTCAATTTGCTTTTTAGTATAAGTAGCATCACTACTTGGAACAATACCTTCACTAGTCAAAAAGTCAAAAGTTGGCAAAGATTTGTATAAGTTCATAGTGATGTTGAAATAATCATAAACATTTTCATCCTTTTTGAAGCTACTATAACAAGTAGGTCTAATGGTCTTAACACAAGTACCATGCTTGTTAAATTCATGTTCCCACAACAGTTCGTCATTACCATTGAAATTCTTCCAATAAGTGGACATTTCAGTGTATAATTCAGGACTATACTCATTCAAAATCAGCTTGACATCAGATATCTCTAAAGAAGAATCACAGAATTGTTCATACGTCCCATCACAATTGTCTGGCCATAATCCATGTAATGTAAAAGTATGGTTATCACCAATTGGTGGAGAGTAATCCCAAAACTGAGTTTGTAATAAGATACCACCTGGACTTTCAAAGCAACACGAATTGGCAATTGGAGTTGAGTTGGTACAAGAATAAGGTAAGTTGAGTGGACATGTATTCTCCATAAGAATACGAGCAGCAGGCAATAGAGCAGACAAAAACATCTTATTCTTGTATTCTTGAAGTTCAATTTTCTTATCAGTGCGCGATAACGTGGACTATATAGATGTGTCAAAAATCACCAGCATTACAGTATAAGGTTTAAACAATCAGAAGGCAAAAGGCACTATAATTGCGTTTACCATAGATGTGAGTGGGTAACCTTATTTTTGGTTTACTACACCTACCAACTACCACATACTAACCAACGTGATGATCAACGTGATGATCAACGTTGGTTATGATTAATTTCATATAAATTACTTTACCATTGGGTCATATTCGACTAATTTCATTGGAGGACGTTCACATGTGAAACTGATACCAAATTTCATCTCCTTTTTCCTAATTAAAGAAGGCATATTTTTACGAATTATCACTGTTGAATCAAGTGTAGCTAAACCTACTGTTATATTATCATATCCTAGGATTAGTATAAATTCCATGTTGCAACTCAATTCCGAATTATCAACTCAAATTCCGAATAATCACGGAATTTATTACATGGAATTCTGTCGCCAATTTGGCATTCGGAATATATCAGTACAGTCAATTTAGTTCTTGTCTGCATTGTAAAACATGCATAAATGTTATTTTAATCAACAGCCTCGATCGTTGATTGAATAATGTAAAACTTCTACTTCAATTGTTTCGCTTTTTCGCATGCAGTACATATTCATTTAATAGAATAGGTACTAAATAACCAAAATTACTGTTCAAAGTAACTAGATGCTAGGTCAAACTCACCATCCTAATCAAATGGGTCGACTTGAACAAAGGCAACGACCTAAACTACCTGAACAACATGAAGCTATTAGCCCGTTAAAAGTGATCAGCCTTTAAACCCACACTTCTTTGTAAGAATTAATACAGCAAAATATTTGTCAATGAACGGAATATGAGCTGCCTAGCCACAATAAAAACCAAATCTGAATCACACTTGCATACAATTTTATAGATCTGGTGCCTGTAACACCATTTAAACTAAATTACACAGTAAGTCTCAAGCTTTGGTGACTTTAAAAGCCTTTCCCTTCAGAGCTCTTATCGTGTTTTTTAATTGCAACTAATCGATAGGAAGACAAAAAGAGATAAAGCATAAGAGCAGCGTAATTAACTCCACATTACAATACTATTCGAGTATTAGGCGACAATTAAACTTATTCCTTGGAGTCTACTTTTTTCTAGAAATTTGGGACGTTATACTATCCAATTCAGTAAAAATTCCCTTGAGAACTTCATAAAAATTACGAGAAGTGTAAGATAACAAATTATTCTCGTATTAATTCCATCAGATGGCAATTTTACATTCAAGCATTATACTATTTCTTGTTGACCTATCATTTAAATCTTTGACAGAAAATTCAATAAATTCAAGAAATCAAATCTAAGACAGTTGTCTCCTCTATTATCTTGAACAAGTCATGAAACCCGTTCATGTCTCTCTCAGGTGAAGTCAAAAGGAGTGAAAATCTTGACTTCTTGTAAGCTTGTTATGTACATTCTGAAAAAAAAAGTCAGGAAGAGTCATCAACGTAAAAGTTTACCTTTTTTGAGATAAAGTTCAACATTTTTCACCATTTTAAATTCCGAGAGGACAAAAATCTTATCTATTGTTATCTTATCTCAGATAAAGTTTTTAATTCTGCAGACTAGTATAATAACTATATAAGTTTTCCGAACTATAAATGCTGCAAATATAGTGGTTTACAATAAACAAGATGGCAGACTTTGACAAGAAAGAAAAAGTCCAAGTTGTTAATGATTATGTGGACGACGATTCCCAGTCTTCTAAAGCTGCGGCTCCAATAAAGATTGGGTTTCTTTATATCAACCCAGAAGAAAAAATTCATAGAACTTTACCTTTAAGAATCGTTAATCTTATTGCTATTGGAGGATGTATTGGTACTGCTCTTTTCATTTCTATTGGTGGTGCTTTGACAAGTGGTGGTCCTTTGGCTCTTCTATTAGCCTATTGTTTTTGGACATTTGTCATGTTGATTTTGACAACTTGTGTTGGTGAAATGGTTTGCTATTTACCAGTGGCTTCTCCTTTTATTACTATGGCAGGAAGGTCAGTAGATCAGGCTTTGGAATTTGCTGCTGGTTGGAATTTTTATATTATGGAATCTTTATATATTCCTTTTGAAATTGTTGCTGTTAATGGTATGATCCATTATTGGAGAGATGATTATTCTGCTGGGATTACTTTAGCTATTCAAATTTTCTTGTATGCAATGATTAACATTTTTGCTGTTAGAATTTATGGTGAATCAGAATTTTGGTTAGCCTTAGGTAAATTGGTTTTGGCGATTGGTTTACTTTTCTTCACCTTGATTACTATGTGTGGTGGTAATCCGTTACATGATGCTTATGGATTTAGATACTGGCACACCCCAGGTGGTCCACTTGTGGAATACATTAATACTGGAGATCTTGGTAGATTCCAAGGTTTATTAGCTGCTTTAATCCAATCTGCATTTACTATTGTTGGCCCTGAATATTTATCTATGGTTGCTTCTGAGGCTGTCAACCCAAGAGTCACAATGCCAAGTGCATTCAGAACCGTCTTGTATCGTTTAGTTATCTTTTATGTGTTTGGTGCTCTTTGTGTTGGTATTGTTGTTGCTTATAACGATGAAGCATTTGCATCATCAACAGCAGCTGGTGCTGCATCATCCCCATATGTGATTGCTATGAATAATTTAAAAATTAAGGCTTTGCCAGATATTGTGAATGCTTTAATCATCACTTCCGCTTTCTCGGCTGGTAACTCCTATGTTTATTGCTCTTCAAGAGTCTTGTATTCTTTAGCAAAACAAGGATTTGCTCCAAAATTCTTCAGTTATTGTACTAAAGCAGGGGTTCCAATTTTCTGTATTTTAGCTTCCGTATGTTTTTCAATGTTGTCTTTATTACAATTAGGATCAAATTCTGCAACTGTTTTGAATTACCTCGTTAGTATTTGTACAGGGTCTCAAGTCTTGAACTACGTTTTTATGGGTATCACATACATTGGGTTTTTCAGAGCATGTAAAGCACAGGGAATTGATAGAAGTTCTTTCAAGTACAAAGCATGGTTCCAACCATATGGTATTTACTTTAGTTTGTTCTTCTTAATTATTATGGTTGGTATAATCGGTTATACCAACTTTTTACCAGGAAGATGGAGTACATCATCCTTTATTTTCAATTATATCATGGTGTTCATAAATATTATTTTGATTTTCTTCTGGAAGTTCCTTAAAAAGACCAAAACCGTTGTTCCTGCTGAAGCTGATCTTACAACTGGATTGGAGGAAATCGAAGAGCACGAATACGAATACTATTCTAAAATGAATGTTGAAGAAGATGAATACAAACAATCTTTGAAAGATAAAGTTCTCGCATGGATATTTTAGATTGATATAATTATATATAATTATTTAGTTGGGATATTATACAAATAGGTTCTTAATCTTCATAAGCAACGAACTATCTCTATGAAAACTTCAGATAAGAACGCAATACTGAAAACGGTAATTATAGATCGGAATTTTTGAGCCATTAATTTCCATCTTTTAAAATATACTCCATTTAGGTAATTTTCTTTCGGAAAGATAGCAGACCAAGATCGACGTCCGACAGACCGCTTATCATTAATCACCGCTTGTCAATATCCCCTTTCTAATGTATTTCCGCATTTGACAGATGATAAGATCCGCATACAAGAATGTACCAAAACAGTAATATAATATCGGTGTTTGGATTAAAAAGTGTGGAAGTATAAAAGGAAGCTGAGATCTTTGTAATCAGTCATGATACGATGCTCAAAAGAGTAGCGATCATAGGAGGTGGCCCTAGTGGTATGGCTTCAGCCAAGGTGTTGAATGTAGAAAGCGATCAGTTTGAAATTGATTTATTCGAATCCCGTAAGAGTTTAGGAGGAATTTGGAATTATCTACCAACGAAATCAAAGTATAATTCCGACGATGAACTAGCAAAAAGCTTTGAATTTAATCATTCTCCAATGTACCGAAAATTAGAGACCAATATCCTCCATAAATCAATGGAGTTCACCAACTTTCATTTTCCTGAAAATAGTGTAGATTTCCCTTTTAGAACTGAAGTCTTAGATTACCTTCAAACATATTCCAGCACTATTGGCCCATGTAATTTACACTTGAATACCAGAGTAATTTCTGTTGACAAGGAAAATGACTTATGGTTAGTGACTTATTTAGATCTTATTAAGAATGAAACATACCAGAAACTGTTTGACGCTGTTGTTATTGCAAATGGTCATTTCGAAGTTCCTAGAATTCCTGAGGTTAAAGGACTTGATGAATGGAAAGAGCATATTCCCGACTCAGTAACGCATGCTAAATTCTACGATACTCCCGATAAATACAAAGATAAAACATTATTAGTAGTTGGTGGTATCGCAAGTGGAAGTGACATAGCTATACAATCGACTTTAACTGCTAAGAAGGTTTACGTCTCTTGTGATGAAACGACAATTTTGTCTAAAATTGAAAACCCATATATTGAAATTGTTCCAAGAGTTAGAGAATATAATGTAAAAGACAGATCCATTAGTTTTGAAGGGAACTTCAACAGCATATACGGGATTGATGAAATCATCTTCTGCACAGGATATTTGTATGATGTTCCATTTTTGAAAGCAGATATCTGCAAAAAAAGATACATTTCCGATTTATACAAGCAAATATTTTATATAAAAGATCCTTCCTTGACATTTGTAGGCTTAGGGAAGGATGTTAGTCCATTTCCATTTGCTGAAGCCCAATCAAGCATTATCGCAAGGTATTACAGTGGAAGGTATAAGCTTCCTAAAATGAATGAGATGGCGGAAGAGTATGAAAAAGACTTTCAGGAAAAAGGTCTTCTGATACATGGACTTAAGTTCCCTAAAGAAGGGGATTACATCAATGGATTGTTCAAACTGATAGAAGACCAAAATCTACTTGATGGGTTCCTCTTCGATAAATACGAAGGAGAAAGGGTGGAAAGAAAGTTGAAAGTTCCTGAAGTTAAATTAAGAAGAGTTATTGCTAATAACAATTTGATTTTACAAAGCAGAAAAGAAGCTGACCATATTTCTCCTCAATTATAGATTATTAACCACTATATATTTGAATTATTTATCATATCCCATTCTGATTTGCTTATCTTCTCTAATGGCAATAAGGGCCTTCTTCTCTGTTTGTAATCAAACGACTTAAAGTCTATATCAGACCAGCCGGAAGCTCTTACCAATTGAATCCCTTGATCAGCAATGTCTGTGTATGAAGCTCTAAAATGTGCTGTAGATTTAATGGCAATCACAAGGGGTTTCTTCTTCAGAATATCAATATCATGGCTTAAGAAGGCATTGATATCGTAAGCTTGAATTCTTTCGGTAGTGACTATAGCAATTCCGTTATCAAACTGTAATATTGCTGACGGGCCTCCATTCAATGTAGCCCGATTCATCATTGGGCCAATATTAGAATATTGTAAATTCAACAATCGAACAACTTTTGCAAATGCCTTAAACGGCTTACTTTTCGGATGACTCAAGGAACTTCCAAATATAAATTCTTTCTGCCCATCAACACCAATAGTTTCTGCTTCTTGGACTACTGTCGGATCAACATGGAAAGCACTTACAAAATCAACTGTGGAAGAAACAAGTCTTGACAACAAGTGAGTTTCATCGGCTGTACCACCTGACCCTGGAGAATCAGAGATATCAGCAACGACTACCCTTCCCTTACTTGCTTTGATCTCTATTTCGGGCCATACATCGTCTAGAAGTGGGATTTCGGCTAACAAATCATCTTTTAAATTCCATACAAAATCCAGGATACACTTGAAGGCATTTACACAAGGAGAATATTTAGAATTGATGGCAATTAAATTCATTCCTACATCATAGCAATCACCAAATGCAAAACCCCCTGTCACACATAAGTCTTCTATCTTGAATTCTTCTTTAATCGTCTCTACATATTTGATTAATTTGTAGAATGGCATATCTTTCACAGTGGCTTGGTTAGGCAAACATGTCAAGATAGGCAAGGGAAATCTAAAAGTCTTTAATTTTTCTGTAGTTGAAAGCTGTGCTCTTGATAATTCAGCAGCATATTTGGACCTATGATATGTGTCTATATGGGGATACTCAATTCCAGGTACCAATAAATCAACAGAATCTACCAATTTCTTGCTAATATTTGCATGGAAGTCTAAAGTAACCGTTATAATAGTGGAACTGGCATGCCCATCTAAAGCTTTGAATTTCTCTACCAAATAGCCATCAGGATCTTGTAATTGATCTACCATATTAGCACCATGTAGTAAAAGCATCAAAATATCGGGGCTTCCGTTATGTTTCAAATAATTGTCGTATTCTTCAAGCATATCATCAAGTATTTCAATAAAAGAATCATATTCAATCACTCCAGCAGGATTACAGGCTGTACATAGCCCTATTGCTATATCGTCACCGTTATCAATGAATGAAGCTAACGTGCCTGATACCCAATCTTTTTCTTTTTCAAACCTGGCTTTTACTGCATCGAAACCTTTCAAGTAATGTCTCTTTTTGAAACTTCCTACGTTTACTTTATCTGGCACAAAGGAACTTGCTTCGTGAAATAATTGACTAATGAAAATTTTCATGTTATCAAATTTAAAGTTACGATATGCGTCTTGATATATATAAGAAGAAAGTTTAAAAAGGGTAATTTTTTGTCGGACTTCGATAAGAGGAGAGTAAGAGCCCTATCACAAATATATTAAAAGATATCACTAACTCAGGCTTCAATTGACTTGCTTTCAGCTTCTACTTCTTCACTTTCCAGTTCATCTTTGTATACTTCATAGTCATGTTTATTTTTCAACACACCTCTTCTCTCCAATAACTGGATAAGTGCAATCAACACAGCACATGCAGCCTCTATGGTAAAGAACATGAAGGTAATTGGATAGGCATAACTATAATGTGGAGCATCATTAGCAGGGTACAAATAAATTGGAACCCAAGCAGTAAACGCAAATGAAATAGTTTCGACCCAACCAATTAGTAAATACCTTTGTTCAGCATTTGTACTTAAAGTTTCTGAAATCCAAGAAATAAACAAGGCACCAGCACCTGTTTCCATGAATAACAAGTACCATCCAGTAAACAAAGCAGGAATATTATCAGCGGGCCAGACCCATAAGATAATTGTTCCTATAATAGCAGGGAGACAAGCGAGAACAATCACAATCCATCTGATTCCTAATCCATCAGACAACCAAGCCCAAGTCAAAGTTGCAACTATCTGTAGTCCAAACCCTGCGGTTGGAAGATTATTAATTTGACTTATAGAGTATGTTCCTGTTGATTTCAACCAAAGATTCATATAACCATATAATCTAATTCCTAAAACATGACAAGTAAATGCAAGCGAAAATAGATAAAATGGCCAATCAAGCAATTGTTTATAGAAATCCTGAGGTTTGATATTTGGCCTTGAATTTCTATTTGCTGCTTTTAATCGCTTAATTGCAATCTGCCTGTCTTGTTCAGTAAACCACTTAGCTTTTGAGCTGAAAGGTTCATCAGGAATTGCAAAATAACCTACAATAGCTACAGGAATGGTTATTATACCATCAAAAATAAATAACCATCTCCAAGCTGCTAAACCACCTTTCCCATCCATGCCTTTATGTAATCCAGATTGTAAATAACCCGAAAACATTTGAGCTGCACTTGAAGATGTTTGGAAAATACTGGTTCTTTTACCCAACTCATCAGGTAAATAAAAGTTGGAAAGAAGACTCATTATAGTGATATAAGCAGTACTTTCGAAAAGACCAACAAAAAATCTAATGATATAAACCGTTTTAACGTCTTTTGCACCAGCAGTACCCATAACAAATGCACCATAAACAAGCTCCATAGTTGGAAGCCAAATAGAAGGCCTAATTCTATTGATAATATATTGAGATGGCACCTGTCCAATAATATACCCAATGTAGTACCAGGTGGAGACCCAATTATACTGTCTACCTCCAAACTCTAAATCTTCTTTCATACCTGAAACGTAAGCATTGGAAACGTTTGTCAGATCTAAATACTTGATAAAATATGAAATACAACAATAAGTCAAGATCCAGCAATCAATTTTGAACACATAACGTCTTTCTTCTGGTGACTTGTCTAAAGAGTCCCATACAATACTTCTAAAAGTCTTTTTTTTTTTAGGAGGCTCTGTCGACGTCAGACTCTGGGAAATAATTTGGGCAGTATCCAACTGTTTTTCACTCATTATAAATTTGATTTGTAGTTACTCAATCATATATGATATTACTTCAATATATAGTCCAAGTTTCCACACTTTGTGTTATCAGTTTTGTTAATTCCCGTAAAGAAATTACTCATTAAAGACGTGATTATTATCATTAAGTGAATCGTTGTGGCAGATAACATACTGCGACGAAGATTTACCGCATACAGAAACGTCAACCATAATTCCTTCCTATAAGATCGGTTTCGCATTGATCAACATCTGCGGCAAACATTTAAAAGTTAATAAAGTCCGACAAAAAATTACTATAATGAGCGAATCAGAAGGAATTAAATAGAGGGAAGGAAATTAATAGGAAACTGAAGCGAAGAAATAAAAAGTACTTAAGTGTGAAACTAGACTTTGCTATTTTGACAACATAATGGTATCTGAAGAAGAAGCTAAAATTATATACCAAGAATCAATCCATATTGATGGATTAAATATTTGCAATTTTGGAGAGGAAATTTTCAAATCATGGAATAAAGGTGGTATAACTGCTGTCTCTTGTACTTGTGGAATTTGGGAAAACTTCAAAGAGACTATTGCTAATATAATACAGTGGAAAGAATGGTTCGAAGAGTATTCAGATTTAATAATTCAGGTTCATAATGTTGATGATATTCTAAGAGCCAAAAAGGAGAAAAAAACTGGAGTCTTATTATCATGGCAAAATACTGCTGGAATTGAAGACAAAATCGGATATTTAAGAATATTTCGTGATTTAGGTGTTCGTAAGATGCAATTGACTTATAATACCCAGAATTACTCAGGCGCTGGCTATACCGAATTGAATGATTCAGGATTAACAGGTTTTGGCAGAGAAGTGGTTGATGAAATGGCAAAGTTAGGTATTGTATGTGATTTGTCTCATGTAGGGGAAAAGACCTCAAAAGATGTTATCGAGTATGCAAAGAAGCCCCCTTGTTTTTCCCATATATTACCAGCAAGTTTAAAGGCTAGTGGTCGTAATAAATCGGATGAATTAATTACAATGATTGGAAAAAAAGGTGGGTTTGTGGGAATTTCCCAATTTGGTCCTCATATGAAATTGGGAAATGACTCCACTATTGATGACTATGTTGACACAGTTGACTATGTAATCTCTTTAATCGGTGAAGACTTGGTAGGTATTGGGTCAGATGCTTCTGAAAGACATGGTAGACCATCTGACTTTATGGAATGGTGTAACAGAGACAAAGGATACGCTAGGATAATGACTCCTTGGGGTTCGCAAAAAGTGGTTAAGCCATTGGGTCCTTTGGCTGAAAGACAGGAACTAGCTTTGGCTATGGCGAGAAGAGGTTGGTCTAAAACCAAAATGGAAAAAGTGTTAGGCTTAAATTGGTTCAATTATTTAGATAAGATCTTTAACGCTCCTCTCGATTAATCTGGTTTATATAAAACGATAGAATAAATATGTATTCCGTTATCTCTGAGAAAACAAAACAAAACATAAGAGAGGATCTGACCGTTATCTTTCAAGAGTATATTATAACGCCGCCGCGCCAAATTTTATTTGAGATCTATAAGGATGGATACAAATGTACTTATTACTAAGTTCAGAGTGGAAAAGAGGTATGGTCATATAAAGACCGTCAACAAAAGCAAGTATTCATGTACAAACTGTCGGAGTTCCAAAAAAAAATGCAGCAGGGATGTTTCTGGTTGTATTAATTGTGCAAGATCTGGCAAAGACTGCTTATACAAAAGTAGGAAGGCAAGGTTTCATCGTTCTGACCAATATATTGAGGATACTCCGGCCATTAAACCTCAAGAGGATCAAGATGAATTCATCAAGGTGCTGCAAGCAACATCCAAGACTGGCAAAATTGAAAATAATTTTCTTCTTAACTCATTAGGATTCTCATATTTGACATGGAAACAAAACGAAATTTTAAGGCCCGCCATATCCAAGGAGGTCGCTTCCAATTTTATAGAAGCGTTTTTCAAACATACCCATAGATCTTATCCATTCATCTGTCAATCCCAGTTCCAACAGAAGTTCAACGACTTAAGTTTCTTAAATGATGAGATAACTACTTATTTTGAATTCGAGGTGTTCATGATAATGGCAATAGGGTGCACGACATTAGCTAGAGCTGGTTTATTAGAACAAGAAGACAACTATAGTAAATATTTTTCCTATAAATCCATAGGATTTTTATCAAAAGGGTTTGAAGTGACAGATGTACAATCAATTAAAATGCTTTTATTGTTGTGTATATTTTCCTTCTTCGAACCTAAAGGTATACACTCCTGGAATTTGTTTGGACTCATAAGTAGAAATGTAATTGGCCAAGGTTTAAACAAAAGGACACCAACAGATAACCTAGATATACTAGACAGTGAAATGAGAAATAGACTATTTTGGAGCATATATAATATGGATAGGTTGCTATCTATAAGTCTAGGAAGACCAGTCAGCATAGATGAGAATGATATTGATATCAATCTTCCTGTGAGGCTCCCAGAAGAGGAAACATTCACATATAAAACCATCTTATCCATAATTAAATTAAGACAAATCGAGGGTACTATATCAAGAAAGCTTTATTCTGTCAAGTCCAGAGATTTTTATAGTGAGGACACCATCCAGGATATTAAATATGATTTAGATGAATGGATGAAGGCGAATAAGCCTAATTTACCTGATAATTTGAATTTTTTTTCATTTCACATATCCGACTGGTGGTATTCTTGTCGATACTTCCATAACTTGATGTTGCTTTACAGACCAAGCTATTTAATACCTCGACCAAGCACAGTTAATCTAAATCGTTTAGGTGACTATTGTCTCCAAACTCTTTCGGCTACCCATAAATTGTTCAAGTCAAATCTTTTGCCGTTGAATTGGATTACATTATATCGCTTTTTGACGGTTTGTTCAACCACGCTATACTGCTTGTGTAATTCAAGCATAGATTTGAATGATTCTAAATCAGATATATATCTACTAGTCGAAATACTCAACGCATTCAGCAACAATTGGACTGTTGCAAGTAAATGTGCTGCTGTATTCCAGAATATTGTTGATAATATTTTCCAAATTTTTCTTACTTCAGATATTAACGAAGTTTCAAATATGAAGCAATTGTCAAAAGAGTTATTAGGCGCCAGTAGTGCATACCATGAAATCCTAAATGATGATTCGATTAATATTTCTTTTACTAATTTGATACAAGATGAATTTTAGAAGTCTGAAAATTTGATTGGTTTCGCTTATTAGTTTGAGATATTTCCCTCAATGTCGGTCTTAAAAATTTCGAACCACTTGTTATATCTATAAATTTGTATTGACAAGTCCTTACAAGAGCCGGCGAAACCTTGATGGTTGTGGAATTGAAATGGTAAGGCATACAACCTTACAACCTTGTATATAGTTATTAATAGCATACATACAAGTATTATGGAGAGACTGTTTTGGAACTAGACAATCATTTTAGGTAGTTTCCATAAAGAATAAGATATAGGGAACAGCAATAAACCATTTGAACTATATATTGCTTACCCAATTGCTCAGCTTGCAAGACTGTGGGTTGATTGTCTTGAAAATCGAGCTCTGGTAATGTAAGCCAAATTTGAATCTTCAATAATTTAAGTTCTAAACCTTAAACTTTCTTAGATATACATCCAAACAAGTTCATTAGTAATGGGACGAGTCTATTAAGTTTCCTAATGGAGAGGGTTTAGACAGTGGACATAGTCTAATCAGTGAATGGTAACATCTCTTTTACAGCCTTTCGACAACCTAACAGCTGGCAGAAATTTGAATAGAGAAGGAACAATAATACCATACCGATGATTTATGCTACACACAGTAAATCGGAGAAAAGTGAAGCAGCAGATGTTAAAAAAAGATGGCTTTATCGGTGTTATTCTAGATTTGGCTTGACTTATAGTTTTTCCTGATTTATCAGATAAGTTTAACTTTGCAAAAGGAAATTCAACAGTTAAGTTAATTGCATGCAATTGGGTCAAGTTTAAGGACTATGCAGATCGCTAAATGAAGCTTACTAAATATATTTCAACAGTTTTGGAAACATAATACTTTTGTATTTGAATTTTGAAGTGGGGATGTTATTATTTTGTACTCTTGTATCGAATAATACAAAATTTGACGCAAAATACAAAGTTTGAGTTTGCTTAACTACCAAACATTCTGTTTCCACATAAAATGAAGAAAATTCCAAAAGTTTTGATATATTTTTAAAGTTTTGATAAAGTTTAATTTCACTGTGAAGTGATGTTATCCTATGGCTAGGACCTAAGTGATATTCCGTATAAGGGTATCCAGAAGACTATAAAAAATCCTTCAAATGCCCTTTAAGAAACCATATATCTGAAAACTCTTACTTTTGAAGAATGAAGGAAGACAATAGTAATCAATCATCGTTAGATGAATATGACACACCACAAGCAGAAGACAAAACTTCAATTGAAGGGAAAAGATTAACAGAAGAAGAAAAGTTTCTTGTCTTGAAGCGTTTGAATTTCGATGCTTTGGAGTCATATACTGAATTACCACCAAGCGCTTCATTTATGATCGAAAAAGTGGAAAATCTTACAGAAAGTGAGGCTGTCGATATTCTTAAGGAATCACTCAAAGAATTTGAATATGATTCCAACTTTCCATTTGAAACTTATGAATTGATAAAGCTTTTGGTAAGTAATGACACTGAAATCAATGAAAATGTAGAAACTTCAAAATCTGTGGACAAAAATGAAATATATGAAAATTCAAACCAGTTAAAGGGCAATGATGAAATTTCAAATGAAGCCCAATCAGTTAGTTTGAATGAAGTTTTTGACAGAAATTTTCAACTTAGATTAGAAGCAAGCTTGATTGCTTACCATTCACCATATCCAGAAATTCGTGCAGTTACAGAGTGTTATGATGATCCAGAAATACCCTGTGAAACTCTTAGAGTTTATATTTTAGGTGTTATATGGGTTGGTCTAGGTTCCTTTCTTAACCAATTCTTCAGTCAAAGAATGCCTGCTATTCTTTTAAATACTCCCGTCGTGCAATTGCTTGTATATCCTTGTGGCTTATTGTTAGCAACCATTTTACCTAAATGGAAGTTCAAAATTTGGAAATTGACAATTGACCTCAACCCAGGTCCATGGTCATATAAAGAGCAAATGTTGACAACTATCTTTTATTCAGTGTCAAGTTTTTACCCTTATGTTGCATACAATATTTTGGTTCAAAAAATGCCTATATTTTATGACAATCAATGGGCCGGCTGGGGATATCAAAGTTTATTAACCCTTTCAAACAATTTCTTAGGATTTGGTTTTGTAGGAATTATGAGGGCATATTGTATATACCCTACACAAGCACTTTGGCCCACAATTTTACCATCATTGGCTTTAAATACCAGTTTGACAAGGCCTTCAATAAAGGCCAACATCAATGGGTGGACTATATCTAGATACAACTTCCTTTGGATAGTGTGGGGTTGTTCGTTTCTTTACTTTTGGGTTCCCGATTACTTAATGCAGTTCTTGCACACCTTTAATTGGATGACTTGGATTAGTCCTCACAATAGAACTTTGGGTGAAATCACTGGTTCATTGGGAGGTATGGGTTTAAATCCTATTCCAACATTTGATTGGAATGTATTGAGTTATAGCGCACCATTGGCGGTCCCTTTTTTTGCTCAAGTCAATCTTTATATTGGTGCTATAATCGGGTTTATTGTGATTGTAGCAGTTTACTATACTAATCATTATTATACAGGTTACATACCAATGAATTCCAACAACTTATTCACTAATACCGGAAGACCATATGATGTTAAGCAGGTCATTGATGATAACAACATGTTCGATGAGGAAAAGTATCAAAGAGTAGGTCCTCCATACTATTCAGCAGGAAATTTGGTTGTTTATGGCTCATTCTTTGCTTTGTTCCCTTTTACATTCGTTTATGAAATTTTCATTCATCATAGATTCATGTGGGCCTCAGCTAAAAGATTATTTTGGAACTTGGTAAGATTCAATAGATCATCGTATGAAGGTTTTAATGACGCCCACACTAATATGATGAAACGTTATAAAGAAGTACCCGAATGGTGTTTCACTATAATATTCCTCATATCACTTGTTTTTGCAATTGTATGTGTTGAGGTCTATCCAGAAAAGACACCTGTGTGGTCATTATTCTTTGGTATAGGATTAAATTTTGTATTTTTGGTTCCTTTGACTTTAATTATGTCAATGACTGGCTATAGAATCGAGCCTGGTCCTTTAGCTGAATTGCTCATGGGGTATGCTCTCCCTGGAAATGGACTAGCTCTTAATTTTGTGAAAGCTTATGCTTACAACGTTGATAGTCAAGCACAAATTTATTTGAAGAATCAAAAGCTTGGACACTACAGCAAAGTGCCTCCAAGAGCAATGTTCCGTTGTCAGTGTATATCAACCATTATCACTACTTTTGTGTCATTGGCTGTTATGAACTATCAAATGGATAACATTGTTGATTATTGTGAGCTCGACCAGCCTGACCGTTTAGTTTGTCCTAATACAAGAACTTTTTATGCTGCATCCATAGCATGGGGTGTTATAGGTTCAAAGAAAATGCTTAATGGAATGTATCCTGTTTTGAAGTGGACATTCTTAATTGGTGCTTTACTACCAATTCCTGCTATATTATTTAAATACTATGGCCCCAAACGTGTTACCAAATATTTCCAACCCACTCTTCTTATAGGAGGTCTCCATAATTTTGCTCCATACAATTTAAGTTTCTATACAGGTGGTTTGTATGTGTCTTTTGCTTTCATGTACTATGTCAAGAATAAATATCTAACATGGTGGGAAAAATACAATTTCGTACTTTCTGGAGCATTGGATGCAGGTGTAGCATTTTCAGGTATCATCATTTTCTTTGCTGTCCAATATCCTCATCCCAAACCAATTAGTTGGTGGGGGAACAATGTTCTGAGAAGCACCGCAGATGCCTTGGCTCAAACATCTGGAAGACTAAATGCTACCTTGTCAGCCCCTGAGGGATATTTTGGGTTCAGGAGAGGAAATTTCCCATAAATGAATTATGTTTTTTGGTTTTCTAGACTTAAATTTTTTCAGATTCTCTTTAGTATAATAAAACGCATTGTTGTATCGGCTTAATATACGAAAAACGGCTCAGTAAACTTCGCTGATTCTGCGAAACCTATTCAATTACGATACGCATGAGTAAAACTGCGGCTGAATTACAACGAGATTGATCAATTATTATGAAGGTTATCCCGTTGCTTTTGTTCGGTAGATTGATTTGTGGTAGCTATTGGAAGCCCACAGGAGAACTCACATGGGATTATCATTTATTATCAGTACCTGAAAATTATAGTGAGTCAGTAGCGGTGTATGATATTGATGTTTTGGATGCCTCATCCAAGGTGATTGAAAATTTGCATGAAGCTGGTAAAAAAGTTATTTGCTATTTTTCTGCTGGAAGTTATGAAGATTGGAGGAGTGACGCTGACGATTTCGACGAGGCTGATCTTGGTAAGCCTCTAGATGGGTGGAAGGGTGAGAGATGGATAAATATATCCTCTCCTAACGTTCGAAATATCATGGAGAAAAGAATAGAAGAAGCAAAACAAAAGAATTGTGATGCAATTGATCCCGATAACATAGATGGGTATGATAATTCCAACGGATTGGGACTCACGAAACAAGATTCCATTGATTTCATAAAATTTTTGGCAAAAACGGCAAAAGAGAACAATTTAGCTGTAGGTTTGAAAAATGGCGGCAGTATTGTAGATCAAGTTGTTGATTATGTAGACTTTTCAGTTCAAGAACAATGCGTCGAATATGATGAATGTGATATTTACCAACAATTTTTGGATAAGAATAAAACTATATTCCATATTGAATATCCTAAAGCTGATGTTTCCAACTCTAAAAATATAAGCAATGAGAAATTCCGTAAATATTGTTTTAACTCAAAAGCTAAAGGGTTTTCAAGCATTATAAAAAATATGAATCTTGACAATTGGCTTATTGAATGCCTGTCAAACTCCACCGTCTTATCAAATATTTCATTTTTGAATTCATCTTCTTCAGAAGCTTCAACTTCAAGTATTCATCCAAACAAGCAATCAAGCTCATCTGAAGATAAGGGGAACTTATCAAGCAATAGCATTATCTTAGCATTGTTATCAGTGCTTGTGAATCTTATTGTGTAATCTTTAAACTTTAGATTATCTATTGTTGTCAAAGATGAAGAAGAAAGAACTATTAAGTAGAATTAATTTATTTAAGATAGATTGAGGTCATTTAATAACCATACCTAAAGTGAATGTTTTGTATGTCTGTTAAATCCTTATACTCATAATCTTCACCAAACTCAAGGTCAAATTTTGTGAGTTCCTCTTTTGAAAGTCTGTCTCTTTTCTCATTTTCCCATTTGGAAACACAACCCAACAATGCTACCAAAGGTATAGAAACAAAACTAATTGCCAATAAAGCTATTTTGGCCGGCTGATATCTCCCAATATCAGATTTGAAAAGTTGTGGACCAATTAGGCCCCCAGCAGAAATGCACATCATAGTAACACAATTTCTAACTAATCGTTTCGTATATCCTGCAGTATTACGGTTGTTCCAAGAATAAAGTAACGTGATCGAACATGTACCTGCATTTCCAAAGTAAACACCGAACAAGTTTGCAACTTTATTATGACTAAATATCATAATGAAATAACCTGCCACACCCACGAGCAATAATACAATGAACATAAGTGTTCTAAATCTACCGTTTAAATATCTCAATAAGTACATTGGCACTAAAAGGGCAATAAGGGATGAAACTCCTACAGGCATTTGCATCAAAGCTGCTCTTTTATCATCGTAGCCCAATGCTCCGATCATAGTAACTGAAAAGGTGTTAATTGCACCTGTAGGAATCATGCTGACTATAGTTAGTAAATGAAGTAACCATGTTTGTTTATCCAATAAGTATTCAATAACTTGGGAAAATTTGAATGTTTTATTCTCTATGCCAGTATTATTGTCTTTTAAACAAAGTAATAAAACCAACTTTTCCTGTTTATCTAGAAATTTACATTCCATTGGATTATCAGGTAAGAAAAAGAATATGAAAACTCCAAATACAAATGTGATTAGCCCCATTAATAAAAAGAACATCTGCCAACTTTGTAAATGAGGATTTTCAGCATGTTGGAAAGCAAAAGATAAAAGCCCCCCAAGGATGGTGGCTGTTCCAACTTGACTTGTGATCACTCCAAACCTGGAAAGTTGTTGACTATGTGAATACCACATGCCAGTACAAATCAATACGCCAGTAAAAGCGGTTGATTCTACAGCTCCCAAGAAAAAGCTAATTGCCATTAAACTATTATAATTATGACATACAGTAAACAAAGTAACAATAACACCCCATGATACTACTGATAAACTGAAAAATTTCCCAAACGGCAATTTCTGGAATCCAAAAGTAATGAAAGGTTCGAGGATAAGGCTGCCAACATTGATCATAGTTCCTAAATCACTGAATTGTCCGGGTTCATCTAAATTAGATTGAATACCCATAACACCGGCATAGTTTATTAAAGCTCTATCTAAGAAACTAATAAAGTATATAAAAGATAAAATTGGTAGTATTCTTAGATCTAGTTTTTTAAACACTTTTTTCAAATTCACCTCTTCCCCTGTTTCTTCGTCTTTGCTTATTGTTTGGTGAATGAAGTCATAAGCCTCATCAAAATTACCCATTGCTAATACAGTGACACGCTAATACATCAGAAAAGGGATTTTCTATCAATTTTATAGTTGATTAAATGTCCCTCAAGTCAAATTCTTTTAAGCGCATATATTAAAATTAGAAAGCTGTCGCCATTTTGATATGGTAAATACAATTGGAGCTCGTCAGATAAAAGGCTAACATGGCAATATCTAGTCAGAATGACTCAGATTACATAAAATTAGAATTCATCCCCGGGCGGTAAAAGTTTTGAAAAAGCATAAATTCCTGAACTCAACGTCACAATATCAAGATTCCATAAAAGGTAACTAATAAATATGTCATAAATCTGGTGTAATCTTTACTAAATAGAGTCAATTCTCTGTTATGTGATTTTTACCCTAATGTATAATATCGAAGTTACGTTTCAATTACCAACCATATGAAAAATATTATTCAGCAGAAGCAAATTGAGACAATGGGAATCTTCATAAATACACATGAATAATGTAAGAGTATATACAATACGGATTTAATTTAACTAATTCAGTCGTAGCACAGGCATCCGCGTATATCTACATTTGAATATTTGCAGCCAGTTTTTATGCAGGTACGACTCATTTATTATGTTAGCATATGTATGTATAACATAGAAAGCATTCGACTGTTGGTTGAAAACTAAAGGGATTATATGTGATCTGCTCATTTAATAGATGAAGCAAACTAGTATCACAAGAATAGTAAAGTTTTATTTCCTTTTTGGCGATATATACTCGGGTGAGATGAGAACTATATTTAAGCTTTATTGCAGACAGCGAGTACAATATATTTTGGAATATTGTTAATAGTTACCATTATCGTTATTCCTAACATGAATAACGGAAGTTTGGGTTTTGTTTATCAGTAAGATCCAAAAATTCAATGTTGTCGATTTCAACAACTTCACCTTTTTTATCTCTTCTTTTGTTTTCCCAAAAGTAAGAGAACCATAATACTAGAATAAGAACAAGCAAAATTATGCTACAAGAGGCAATAGAATTAATTGCTGTCTGATAAACTGGAGCCTCTGTTGAAATAAATGTTTGTGAACCAGCCAAATTTCCAACACAATACCCAACTAATAACATGATAAAGACTGTACTTTGCTTGGTACTACCAAGCGTATTGGATTGAACTGTCAGAAGTAACACAATGAAAGAAAGTGGTGACACAAATTGCATGTTATAACCTGCGAATCTAGTTTTCTTGTCTTCAGCAAAACATAACATTAATAAACCAATTGTGGCAATAATTTGTCCCACAGCTGCCCAGAAGAATCTTGATTTATAGTAGACACTTCCAAAAGCAATTAAAATAAGACCCCCTAATTCAACAGCACCACAAATCAGTTGCAAAAGCAATGCATCTTTAACGGAATAACCTAATGTTTCATGCATTAATATTGACCCAAAATTGGTAATACCCCCATTAGGAATATTACCGACAACTGTGGATGCAAAAATTATCCAACTTCTGTAATCAGTCAAAGCTTCCCAAATTTGTTCTTTTTTAATATGCTTATTACCAAAACCTTGATGGTTTCCTCTAATTCTTTCAACGACTAATTTCTTTTCAATTTCCGATAAAAACCAAGCATTGGCTGGAGAGTCAGGTAAATGAAAGAACATTATAATGCCAAAGGCAATAGTCAAGACACCCGAAATAATAAAGATAAGTTTCCAAGGAGCAATTGAATACAGATCTGCATTGTTTGCAATATTATAAGCAATGGCAGCACTACCAATAATAAATCCAGCACCATTACCAGAGAACCAAATTGCAGTCCTAAAGAATGTTTCGTCCTTTTTATACCATTGCCTGGTAATAATTGAAAACCCAGGAGTAATGGAAGACTCTAACATTCCAAGAATCGTTCTCAATACTATGAAACCAGCATAATTAGGAACGGAATGCAAACAAAGTATCATACCCCATAATATTACTAGAATACTTAATGTTTTTGCAACAGGAAATCTCTGTAAAATGAAAGAAATTGGAAATTCAGCAAAAAGATAACCAATATAGAAAGCTGAACCAACCCAAGAATATTGTTGTCCTGACATGTTAAGAGCGTCCCTTAATCCTAAAACGGAAGCAAAAGAATTGGATAATTTGTCCATGAACTGAAGACAATATAAGGTAATCATGAGTGGCAACAAATAAGCATCTATCTTATTTCTTAGTTTCCTTTCAACTTCAGGAGTCAATTCTATCTTATCACCCTCGTTTAAACCCAATTTCATAATCTGATCACCACCATCTAACTTAATTTCTTTTCCATTTATCTTGATCATATGATCATCAAGGCTTTGAATGGATTTAACCTCAGCAACTGGACCGAATTTTTCGTTGGTCTTGTCGTTATCAGAAGAAACACTCATCTCACGTCAAGAGTTGAAATCAACTATTTTTTTCAGTTCAAAAAAAATAGGAATCCCAAAAAGACAAGAATTCAAGGCTTTATATATATATTTGGAACTGATACAATACCTATTGTTTTATGTTATCTAAGGTAAGTTTTGGTGGTAAATTTCTGGGACCAAAATCTAGATAAGATAACGGGCTTATGTTGAGATAATGGTTTTACCCGATTAAGTCAAAGCCAAAAACAAATCCGAAACACAAAATGGCAGTATAAAGGATGACAATAACATGGATATATAAGTTGTATTGCCAACAAATCTTAACTTGATACACAATCTATTAAATGCCTGGTGATGAAACCTATGCTTGTTAACCACAAATCAACATGTCAAAGCTGATCCTCCAATCAAAATTTCTTGTTCGTCATGGGTATCTCATTTAACTAGCTGCATCAATATAATACCAAGCAAATCAGCGCACAAATATATTAAAACACACTTGAATGAAGTCCTACCTGTTGAGTAATTTGCTCGCAGTTACCACACCAAACCAAACAATCGAAAAATCATCGCATATCCGTTTATTGGATCGAGGCCTTGAAGAATCAAACCCTTTGAAGTATCTAATATTTGAGATAGATAAACTGGCACTGAAATTTGAGCGGAAATGTCAGATGGAAAATCAGGTACAGATTCTTGGCTGCGAGTTTCGGTGATTATAGGCGAAACTGGAAATGTTATGACAAGAGATTTCCTGACAACAAGATAGATAAGGGAACATTGGGTATCAGAAAATGGAGTTCTTCCACCACTAAATTTTAAAAAACCACTAAAATCGAGAGAATCAATCTATCGAAAGAATTTATCAAATTGTTTTGAATCTGTAAAAATGAACATTAAACATAAATTTACCCCCAGAAGTTTCAATATAACCAAAATTGGTAAAATGCAGCAATAAATGACGCTTATAATGAGTAGAAGCGATATAAACTGTAGGGCTTATACAACTTTAGAAGCAAAAATATCATACACATAAAACTAGGAATCATCATAGTTCAAATATATTCAGATCCATAACTATGAAATTAAAATTGGAATACTTACATATAGATTTATTTACTTAGATGAAACCACCTCTGTAAAACTAGACTTATTTTCAATTTTTTCTAACTTGAATCTGAGATCTTCAGGAATTCCATTCTTACTGTTATATATATAAATACCGTTTTTGATGGCGGCTTTCCTTTCATCTCTTTTATAGTAAATATAAGCAAGGGATATACCAACACAGAAGGCCAAACTAAAAGTAGCACAAATTGTGTAACCTTTCAAAAATCTTGGCGCATCAACAGTAGGAAAACCAATCCTACTGATCCAGGCACTGGATTGTAAACCAATTATATAAATTAACATCCATTCAATGGCTCTTTGGTTACTATCGTGCCTCAAAATATCACTAACTAAAGGATTAAAAACTGAACTTTGAGACCATGACCAATACGTCAATAAAAACCCTGCCCACTTAGCAGTTTCAGGTACATCCCAAAGAGCCAATATAAAATTGGCTATGAAATTCATTATAAATGAAAATATAATCATTCCAAATCTCTTCCTAGTCAAGTCTGCTCCAACACAGACAATAAAAATCCAAATAATACCTAAACCTGGTGGTATAGCTGTTAAATCATTTAATTTTGCAACCAGGTATCTATTTAAAGATTTCAACCAAAGAGCGAATGAACCAGATGAAGCACTATTAGTATTAAATCCAAACATATTGGTGATTGATAAAATCCAAAAATGCCATGATGTAAGGATCTTTTTCCAAGTTTTTTTATCGAAGAATGATTTGACTGTCGGATTGATATCTGTTCCATTCCTCATCATACGGACTCGTGATAATCGTATTTCATCATCCGTTAAAAATATACTGTAGCATTTCATTGGAGTCCCTGGATGCATAAATAAAGCAAGCAATGCAACTCCGACTGACATACATCCATCAATAATAAACATATATTGCCAACCTTCTAACTTACTAGTAGGACCTGGAATTTTCAGGGCTGCACTTTGTAAAAGCCCTGCTGTTAAAACACCTAAAAATTGACCAGCATAAAACAAGGCACCTCTCCTACTAATTTCGGTCGAAGTATAAAAGCTGGCTAAAGAAAAATGAATTATAGGGAAATAACATGCCTCAGCCGCACCGATAATAAACCTGAAAGCTTTTAAAGTGGCCACATTATGAACTCTGAAAGTTACTAACGTAAAAATCGACCAGATAAGCTCACAAACGAAAAGAGCATATGGAAGAGAAACTCTTGGTAAAAGGAACATCCACGGCAATTCAAAGATTATTTGACCAACAGTAAATAAAACTTGAGTGTTGATTAAGTCATTACCTTGCATGCCAATAGATTCTTTCATTCCAGAAACATATGCATTATTCAAATTTGCTGAATCAACATATTTAGTAAAATATCCAATAAACGCAGTAAATGCCAAAAGAACATCTAACTTCAAAATTAACTTTTTCTCCTCCCACGGTGTACCCTTTTCAAACCATCTCCACCAATCATGTCTTCCAGCTTCCTGAGATGTTAATCTATACTCGTACTCATCGAAGAACTTCCACCAAGGTCTATTGGCTTCATCTCTATATTCTTGAATTGGAATTTCGCTGGAAATTGAGATTTCTGATGAAACATCGACCAGATTTTTTTCATCCCTTTTAATTACATCAACAACAGATTCAACTTCATTACCAGAAGCAACTTCTCTTAGTTGAGGTATAAACCATGGAAGTTGGACCATTTCTATTTATTCACAAAGTTGTGATTCAAAGGAATTTAGTATTTGCTTTATAGTAACGGTTTCCAGGAGTTGGTTTTCGCACTGTATATTTCCCTTTTTGCCACACTTTTTGCAGCCATCTTGGCCGTGAATTCTGGATCATGAAAATAATTTCGATAAAAACAATAATTGATCTAAAGGGCCGATGCAATGCCATCAGAGCAGTAATGAGGAAATAAAAAAGTCAGCATCTTATTGATTAAAGAACTACAAGGTTCCAAAGTTTAAAACAATAAACTATGTAACTTCGTATGAGGTACGTCTCACGTGAAGTCAAGAGAGTGAGAGTGTGGCAGACGGAACTGTTATCGTAAAATTTTTATCGCAAAATTTTTATCAACTCAGGCATGGAATTTCATAAATTAAAGTTTGAAGGAACAACCTTGATTCTATTCAGGCTATTTTGTAAAATAGCATATAACCTAAAATTAAGTCACATAGCGTAGTTGATTTTTTTGATGAAATTGGGCCAAACAAGTCTCAACCTTTGAAAACCGTTTGTCAAGATTTATGCGTATTACGGAAAAGCTCCACAATTATGTGATTACCGTTGAGTCAAATCACGCAGGTCAAACAAACTGTGGAGTCTTTTCCAAGTGATATAAAAACCGTTGATTAGTAAGTATCAATCTACTCACTAAATAGACAATTCTCGGATTATGACTCAAACAGCTGAAATAGATGAAAAGTATGGTGTAAGACCATTTGTTGATCCACCATTGAGCAAGTACGAATCGGAAGCAGTACAGTTAGATGCTATTGATTTATCAACATTCAAAGATGGTGATGAATTCTTGGATAATAGAATCAAGTTAGCTAAGCAATTAGAAGGTTCAATTACAACATATGGGTTCTTCAATCTTATAAATTTTGGAATAAGCAATGAAGAAACTGAATATATCAGAGCAATTGCCCAAAGTATTTTGACATTGCCTGATGAAACGAAACAGAAGTATTTAGCTAGCGCTCCAACTAAAGAACAAGAAACTACAAAATCGATTGGAGGAGAAAGGGGTCAAGGATTTAAGCCTAAGGGATATTGGGCAATTAAAAATGGTATAAGGGATTCAATCGATCACTATAACTTTAGAAATACATATTTTGATGATTTTACTAAACAAGTTGACGATCATCCTGAAATTGTTGGTTATCATTTAAAAGAAATAGCTGATTATTACAACAAAATTCACAGAGATGTGTTACCAAAGCTATTAAGATTGTGTGATATCATCTTGAAAGTTCCTGAAGGGTCACTTGAAAAACATTATTTCAAAAACTTGGGTACAAACTTGGATGACTCAGCAAGTCATGGTAGATTTATGATGTATCATCCTTACAACGAACAAGAAAGTAAAGGAACCGAAAATACATTCTTAAGAGGGCATTCTGACATAAGTGCCTTTGCGTTTATAACGTCTCAACCTATCTTGGCTTTACAAATCAAAGACTACTATGATGGACAATTCAAATATGTCAGGCATAGACCAAATTCACTAATTGTGAATATTGGGGATGCAATGGAATTTATTTCAGGAGGATATTTCAAGGCTGATGTTCATAGAGTTATTGAACCCCCAGAAGATCAAAGACACTTCAAAAGATTAGTTATAATTTATTTCTGCAACCCAAGTCTGTCAGCAGATTTAGATCCAGAGGTCTTAAATTCTCCAAAGTTGAAAGAATTAGGTTTTACAAAAGCTGATAAATTGAAGGATTGGGAAAAAGTTCAATTCCATCACTGGAACTATGTAAAAGGTGGATTATTGGGAAGACTGGAGGCAGGAGAGAGAAACACTGTCAGATTTTTTGGTAGAACGATTGAAAGATGGCACCACTTTCAGGGTACCCATGTAGCTAGTGTTTGATCGAACAAAGCATAAAAGTTGGTATATATAAAATTATAGGCGAAATGTAAGTTTTTTGAATCTCAATTTTCTTAAGTCTTTCAAGTTTGAGACTCTTTTACGATGAACTTGATAATGCAAGAAACTAAGAACAATGTGGAGAAATAGTAACAGAGTAACAATTCATTAACTTAAAGAAATATCACACGAATGTGGATTTTGCCAGCAATATTGGGGTACCAATGGGTCAACTTTAAATCCTAATGCTACTAAGTATTCTCTATAGTTGAATATTCTTTGAGTAAGATCGTATAGTCTAATTTTACCATCTTCTTTGTTACCGCTCCATGCCAGTTCTGCAAATGCAGCAGATCTTGGCCAAAGTTTCGAAATCAAGTTGGATGAGTCGACCATCTCACTCCATAACGCGACTTCTGCTCCAACAATGTGGTTCTTTTCTGTATCAGTTAAGTTAGCGTAAAAGTCGAAGCTATAGATGTTTTGCCAGTTCTTATATGGATCACACCAACTTCCAGCAGACTCAGTATTATTTGTGACCCATCCACCGAAACCACAATCTAAATAATAATGTTCATAACTTGATACGATCAAATCATAACCTTGACCTGCCATTTCTTTGATGCTATCCGCTCCTAACCAATTTTGAATAAGTACCTTGTCTTTTGGAATAGTGGCATTTTCAGAAGTAATAATGTCCTGCCACATAATTAATCTTGTTGAATCATTTTTTGTGAATATAGGAATCGATCTATCAACCCAATATTGAACTAAATCGTAAAAGGTACCATTATTTTCAGCATACCATTGCCAAATGGAATTTGAAAAATTGAAACAGCCTGGATTCAACTCATCATGACCCACATGGAAGTATGTATCTGGGAATAAATCGTTCAACTCATCAAACACTTTCTCAACAATTTCATAAGTTTCATCCAAAGAAATATCTAATTGACCTGGAGGTGGCTCTGCAGCCACTGTAGACCACCATGCACTGCCACATGTAATCAAACTTTCGTTGACCTGTTTCCAACCGGCATTAGCATGTCCTGGTAGGTCAATTTCAGGCACAACTCTTACCCCACGTCTACGAGCATAATTTATTATTTCCTTAATATCATTTTGACTATAGGATTCTTTTGAAGAATAAGCATCATTGACCATTTCAGGAAAGGCTTTGACTTCTAACGGCCAACTAGCAGTATCTTCTAAATGCCAATGTAAAGTATTTAATTTGGATAATGACATAAGATCAATGTTTTCTTTAATAACTTCAAGGGTCAAAAAGTTTCTTCCTGAATCAATAAGAATACCTCTATGAGATAACATAGGCTCATCAAAAATATCAACACCCAGTTCTATTTTAAACTCATCATCTTCATAAATTACAATTTGTTGTAAAGTTTTTAAGCCATGTAAAGCCCCCCAAACAGTTTGAGCTTCAATTAAAATATCATCTTCAACTATTAAATGATAAGATTCATTTACTCCAAATTGTAAGTCTGCATCAATATCATTGATTCTTACTTTCAATTGAGATAACCCAGTATCAAGATTCTCAACTACTTGCCTTTTAGTCGTATTTGTCAACCCTGTAGGTACAGCAGGATATTCAGGTTTCGGCAATTCTGTGGCAGCAGGAAACCATTGAAGTTCCTTCAATGTAGTTAACATCTTATAAAACTGTTCAAACACCAAGTCGGCATCCTTATCCATAATCAACTCTATGTTTGTATTAAATATCTTTTCCCCGTCGTTATACCAATTAACAGCAACTGGCTTAGGCAATGGGTTCACCTTTATCCCCCATACTAATGGGATAAGTAAAAAAGCGAAGATCATTCTATAATTCAAAACAGTCTTTAAAGTACCTCAGAAGCTTTTATAGTTCATATTCAATCAATCTAAATCTCTAAAACCGAATTAAGTGGGATGGGTAAATCAAATTCGATGTTACAGTGGAGATAATGTAACCGCGATAATGCAACCAATATCTTATCGCCGCACTCGCGTTGACTGCTTCAGTCCTCAAACATTCCTAATGTTACAAAAATTGCCAGGCAAAAGGGGTATGGACGATATCATTGTAACAAAAGAGGACAAACATAAAATAATTAGGAGTATTATAAAAAGAAGACAATGGGTATTGTACGTTGAAAAATAAGATGAAGTATTCAATTTGAATATTTGATGTTACATTCAGAAACTTTTGGGAGTCACAACAAGAAGAATGTGAGATAAGAGTCGTAAGTAGAACCAAGGAAGTGACATTTGAAATCTCTAAAGATATGGAAGACCATCCACTATACTCAAAATAGGCAGCACTGAAAACATAGGTACTGGAACCCGGGAAATATAGGAGATGAAACATAACTTTGATACCAATTTAAAGTTTACAACCTCTTCAAATATTCCGATTACTCCTTGAATGAAGAATACAGCCAAATATATGTTATTCTTCGGAGCATGAGGAATAAGTTAAATTCAAAACAAACATACACACAATAAGGACAACACAAAGGCCAAATGATCAGACTGCAAAGGTAATGGCAACAAGCAAAGATAAAATATTATATATTAGATCTAAGTGATGGGAACGAGATTGGATTCATCAGTGTGAACAACCTGGGCCAAAGAAATGGTACGCTCGTCAAGATTATAAACTGCATAGAGGTGACGAATGATGTTGTCTCCTATGGAACTAATACTGTCATCTGTGGAGAACATAAAACGACAGTATCCAGCCTCCTCAGATTCATAGGCAAAATCATCTTTTGGTAACTTGATTTGAAGCCCGTCCCCAAAATCAAGGGATATCTCGTCAGGAGTTTGATCACAGGAGTCCCATCCCCAGTACTGTGGTCCTCTAGCAGTGGCACCAACAGCATCAGCCAATTTCTTCATATTAGCTGAACTCAATGTAGAGTAGCCATAACCTGTATCTAAAGTAGATGACCATGGACCGGTGATGTTTTGTCCATTAGCAATGATTCCTTGGACGTCGATGTTCAATCTATCAGGCATGTTAACGGGATAAGTGTGAAGTTCGCCTGAATATTTAGCATGGTCTATTCCACCAAATACCACGCTTCCTGAATCTTCGTCCTTGGGATTCAAGTATAAGGAATAAGCGTTGACAGCAATAATTCCAGAATTTTTTAAAGCCTGAGGGAAATTGGCATACTTGGTATTCGTTTGCTCCAAAGCCATTAGACCAATGCCTAAGATTCCATATGGCTGATTCGTATTAGTGATATCTGCAAACTGGAAGTTGTTCAAAGTGGGTCCATTAGGAAATGAAACAGTGTCTTTGACCCAATCACCAGAGACGCCAGATCCATCCAAGTAACCGATTTTGAAGTCGGAGTTGATATACTGATAAGTCGAGGAGGTGGTGTTGTCATAAGTTCCCATAGACCCTTTTTGCGGTGCAGCAACGACCCAAGCATCCGAAGACCCAGTGTCGATATCTAATCTGATTTTTTGTTGGTCTGAACCAAACAACAACTCAATTGCATAGAAAGTACCATATCTTGGTAAGTCTGCTGCTACAGCATCCCTTCTAGCTAAAGATTGGGAACTGTTTTTTGCATGAACAGTGAAATCTAATTTGTAGAATCCATTGTGGTTGGATTCTTCAGCCTGATTTATTAATTCCCTAGGCACCCACGATGCATCCAAAGAATGACAAAAAAGGGCTATAGCAATTATGTTAAGTAACAGGTACAGCAACATGGTAAATTATTAGTTCTACAGTTTACTAGTTCTGCAATTTATTAGTTATTCAATTCAATAGCTAAAAGTCTAGGTTAAATACTTTTTCTGGGTGCTTGTTTTCAGTCATCGAATTAAACTTTTGTTACATTAGATTTTAACTAACTAAAATAACAAGAAATGAAATCTTTTTGGATTTTATCGATGAATGACACCATGACACCTGTTTAATCTAGAGAACAAGTAGCTTGAATGTCAGAGGAAGATATACTTCTCATAAGTAGTCCCACAAAATCCACATATTGAACCAAACATGTTTCTCACCTGTCCAAACATTAAACTTTTTTATGTGAAGTTTTGGGTGAAAGTTAAAGTTTTGGTTGCAAAACGCAATAGTTTCCCCTATCTCTAAGGAAATGTGTGCGACCCATATCCTGCACTCAACCTGTCGTTTGGCAAGTAAAAAATCCAAGAGGCACCACCGTACAGGGCTTTATAGCATGCAACAAGCAAACAGGAACGATAGTAGTGCCACAAGAAGGATATTCGTTGATATTAAAGTTATAAATTGATTATTTGGTTAAGACATAATAGGGGCTTTTATGATAAGAAATAATGAAATTTGAGACAAAATCGAAAAAAATCATATTTATTTTTAAATCTAAGAAATAATAGAAATATTTGTTTCATCAGTATAAACTACTGGAGCTAATGAAATGGTACGCTTGTCAAGATTATAGACCGCATAAAGCTGACGGATAACATTATCACCCAAGGAACTTATTTCATCGTTAGCTGAGAAGGTGAATAAACAGTAAGTAGTATCTTGTGCATAAAGCTCTTCATTAGGTAATGTGATCTTGAGTCCATCCCCAAAATCAAGTGTAAGGCTCTCTGGGGCCTGGTAACAATAATCCCAACCCCAATTACCATCTCCTCTATCTGTAGCACCAACAGCAGCCGCTAACTTCTTCATGTTGGCTGAGCTTACCGTGGAGAAAGTGTAACCAGAATCTAAAGTAGAAGACCAGGGTCCTGCTATTGTTTGCCCATTGACAGTGATACTTTGAACATCGAGGTTTAATCTATCAGCCATATTGACGTCATACGTGTGTAGTTCTCCTGAGTACTTAGCATGATCAATACCTCCAAAAATAATACTGCCATCCACTGCACCATAAGAGTTCAAGTATAAAGAATAAGAATTAGTGGTAATGTATCCGGCATTCTTCAAAGCCATTGGGAAATTGGGATATTTTGGATCAGCAAATTCCAATGCTTGAAAACCAATTCCTATAATCCCAAACTTGTTGGTACTGTTGTTTACATTAGCAAATTGAAATCCATTCAAGGTTGGGCCATCTGGTGCTAGCTGGATAGTATCTTTGACAAAGTCTCCAGTGGCTGTGTTGTGATCCAAGTATTCAATTTTAAAATTAGAATTGACATATTGGTAAGTCTTGGAAGTATCTTTATTGTAAGTACCTAAGAGTCCTTGGTTGGGATAGGCAACAACCCACAAATCAGAAGATCCAGTATCAAGCTGAACTGTTATCGCTTGTTTGTCTGACCCAAGCAATATATCAATGGCATAGTAGTAATTACGGTTTTTTACATCAACAGGAATTGCATCTCTAGCCACTAAGGAGTCAGTTGTGTTACTAGGTTTCTGTCTGATATCAAAATCAAGCTTTAAATATCCTTTATCGGACTTTTTGGATAAGTAAGGAACCCAAGACGCATTGATAAGCGAGCAGTATGAGGACAAGGCGATGATCCATAATAATGATTGAGCGAACATTTGTCTGTCGAAGAATTTTGGGAGTTTTTTTTGACTTTATACTCCCTTATCTCTCTTTGCTTTGAGCCTTATCTGACATTTTCAATGTCTAACGGCCCTCCGTCCTTTAAAAAAATAAGCTTTTAGTTGAATTCAAGTGTGAAAATGAAGTGAATAAAATTGACGACAAAAGCCAGGAATACTGAAGAAATGTAAGCCGAGGACTTTGCTTTAATATCCACAAATAGAGACACGCTTATATCTAGTCATGACAGTATTCTAATTTTTCCAAAGAAGTCAACGTGTGATCATACTAGTAAAGAATAATTTCACGTCAAATAAAGTTTAAAACTCTAAATAAGCGCATTTTTAGATCTTAAAATAAAAATTCAGAAATGCATAAACTAAAAGTATGCAAAGCATGAAAGTATTAATTTACATTAGTAGAAACATTGTATGTCATCAAAAGAAAAAGAAAGGAACCAAAAAGAAAACCTTACCGAAACAAGCCAAACCCCTAAAGATATGAGGCTTTGAAAAGATAAGCTTATCAACGATTGGATAAGCCTAACAAAGCCTTTGATCGGGGATGGAAGCTGAATAAGACTAGATAAACTTATCAATATGAAATTTCCAAGCTGTTGGCTTCCTTGTTGTATGGCACACTAAAAGATGGTAGTTCTGCCGAGGATCCTATTTTATTTGACGCGGAGGAAAGAGGGTATCACTCTTATTGTGGTTGGTAATCTACAGATATTATGAGCAACTTTACATTGGAAGGAAATGTTACTGAAAGGAAAGATATTCTTTTTGCAGAAGTTTCCGTTGATAAGGGCGTACTTTCTAGTAGGTATATTAATTAGAACGTGCTGTTAAATAGCGAGAAGCTTTGACCACTGGTATAATCATTCTTTGAACATGAGTAAAGTTAAAAAAATATTAGTGCAAAATCTGGTCTTCGGAAAAAGTGCAGTACCACCCTTGTGTCCACGAAGTATATTTTCTAAAAGATTATGAAAGTTGTCTCGTATGGCTGCGAAAATTAGAATTGTAATGGCGCGAGAGAAAAAAGAATGTAAACCCTGAGGCGAAGATCAAAGCGCAGGAAATTGCCAGTTACACTCAGTATTGACCAATTTTATAAGATGCAGAAGGAAAAGAGTTTCAATCAACTTTCGCAACTTGGGGAAGTGGAAAAAAATTAAAAAGTTCACCCTAGATGGCAAAGTAACCGAAGGGACTGGATTTGCTGAGGTGTCCATTAGTGACGATCACAAGACTGCTTTCTACATAAGTAGTTAGAATGTATGATTGCTCTTAGTGTTAATATTCAATTGCCTTATACTTTTACGTGTGTGTGTGTGTGTGATATCAATTGACTACATACTATGTAACATAAACAAGTAAACATAAGATATGAGTTGGGAGAGCCCATTAAAAAATAATGTCGTGTAAATATGGAAAGGAATTGGAATCTCACCAATTCTCTGAATAAATGGAGATTGAGTAACTTATGCACCACACATGTGCATCGTATGACAGGAAACAACCGAAGAAAGGGTTGCAGTGGAATTTACTTTCGAAGGTTGGGGTAACATGGACTTAGTCCAAGATGGCTAGAAACAACCGCAGCTAAAATGTTGAATCTAGTGTTGCAGTAGGAGTCTACTGACAATCTCTGTGGAAAGGAAAGCAGGTGCAAAACACAGCAGTTGAAATGAGATATATGAAACAAACCGTCAAAGGTGAGTAGCCAGCGGATTAATGAAAAATGATACCATAATTATCTATGGTAAGTTGAAATAGCAGTAGTAAAACAAGTGATTAGACGCCTTTGGATATTTGATTTGGGAACATAGTATGACAAGACGCTAAGTAAATAGGAATATCATAACTGATTAATAAGTACTAAATGAATAGCACATTGAGATAATCAACCAAGTTGATCATGGGATATGAAATGGGGACTAAAATAATAGTCTTCTGGAAGCAGACGGAATAGTAAGGCCTTAACGGTAAGGCAGAAAGTTGTATGAAAAGTGACTAAATAACCATAACTGGCAACATCGTAGTCGAGATTGAATAATATGGCAAGTAACTGAGTTAATAGCGACTGAGGTGAAAATATAATAGTATGACAGTATAGAATCATCATAACTGGAAGCATCATAATTGAGATTGATGGCAATTAACTAAGATAATAGCAATTGAGGTGAAAATATAATAATATGACAGTTTAGTAACATCATAATTGGGATTGAATAATGTGCAAAACAACTAGGATAATAGCAACTGCGAATAGGGAATAATAGTATGACAGTTCAGAAACATCATAATTGAGATTGAATATAACTAAGTTAATAGCAACTGTGAATAGGAAATAAAAGTATGACAAATGATGAAATAACAACATCATAACTGATGTGGACATATAGTATGACAGTTTAGTAACATCATAGTTGAGATTGAATAATATGCAAAACAATCAAGTTAGCATATGTGAAAGTATGACTAGTGATATCACCAGCATAACTGAGATTGGAATATCAAAGACCTAGCATTGTAGGAACAGACATTGGAAGATAAGCAACATTTAGCAGAAGCATTGAAAAGTAATGACATCTTAAAAGACAGTTAAAGATATCGGAATATAAGCAACATTTAACAGAAGCATGATATAAGGGAAATACCAATATAACTATGAGCAGAATAACTTCAGAATATAGTGAGAAAGGTATGGAAGCATACCTAAAGGAAGAATTAACCTGATTAGCAATAAAGATCTAGAAGCATACCATAAAGGTACTCATAGGCGGTAGATTAACTACCTATTGGTAATGGAGTATTGAAACGAAAATTGATACCAAGATTGAAACCAAGATTGAATGAAGAAAAAACAACAGAAAAGAGAGATATTTATATTATTTCAAGAATTGAAGAATAAGAGTAAGATAGGGAAAAAAGATAGAGTGATAAGTTGACGAAATGTAAATTGACGAAAAGAAAAAGTTGAAGTTGACAAAACAAGTAAAAAGTAACAGAATAAAAGAGTTGATGTTTACAAAAGAATTCTAAATTGATAAAATAAAAATGTTGATGTTTACAAAAGAATTCGAAATTGATAAAATGAAAGTGTTGATGTTGTTGTTTACAAAGAAGTGTAAACTGATAAAGTGAAAAGTGTTGATGTTGATGTTGATGTTAATATTGACGACGAAGTTTAAATTAACGTAGCGGAAATCAGAAAGTTTAAATTGATAAGTTGATAATTTTTGAAAATTGCGAGAATCATTAAATTTGAATAGATTGAGAAATTAAGAGAAAAAGACAAAAAAAAGACAGCAATATGAGGAGTACACTACCGGAGGGAGATAGGAGATAATAGGTATTGGATTAGTCAGAGATTACATAAGTATCAGGGGATCGGGGGTGTGTGATCTGTGGTGTGTGTGTGTGTGATATCTATTGGCTACATACTATAAATCTATATCATATCATTAAAGAAGTAGATGTTCACTCACGGGAAAAACCTCGTTGAGAAAAACCGCAGCGCGTCAACGAGCGGACCAGAACCGTTGACTTGGATTTCAACGGCTTTGTAGAATAGTCGATAGACTAGTCTATAATAAAGATCTAAGGCTTTTGGATTGGATGTTAGATGGCCTACCAAGGAATTCCAAGGAGGTCGAGGGCATTGGAGTAGATGGGTCCATATTTTTAGGGTGACTTGACATCGACCATAGATATGGTGGGAATGGTTGTTGTGTTTGGAACAAAGGAAACACGGGGAACTTCTATTCCAATTCAGATTTGGAGGATAAGGACGTGGAGTACTGTAGCTGAGGCCGAAACGGGATGGGTCTGTAAAATTAAAATATCCCAAATGGAACATTTTAATATTATCAAGGGGCCCATGAGTAGTTTGGGCTTTGACAAGGTTGGTCCAGAATCTTGAAGCAGCGTTGGGATGGAGATTGAGTTTTTCAGAAATGTGGACCTTGTGATTATTTCTGCGTTTTTTGGAACTTCGATGGTTGAAAGAAGATTCCATTAATGGACCCTCTTGGAATTTTAATTGGATGTTTGGAGTGATGGATTTGAATGGAGTTTCAGACCATTCTATTCTGGAGGGAAAAAGTGACTTGATCTCTCTGGTGTCTAGTAAGTAAAACCATGAATTGAGCCATTCTTTTTCGGCTTTGGAAAAAATGGAATTGCTGGTGATGGTTTGATATGAAAGACTACGCGTTTCATCATCCCAGCGAAGTTTGTAGTATTTGAATTGGATAATTTGTGTCCAACAAAACAGATCTCTGTCAAGATGCGTAATTTCCCAAACATTGGGAGGAACTCTCTTGCCAAAAAGGCTGTTGGTCGCAATGGTGATGGCCAATTGAAGTTTCAACTTGAAATATTGAAAGTGTTGAGCTTGGGAGGTAATGGCCCGATATACTTGTTTAGCTCTACGACCCTGGACTTGTTCTTCAAGTTCGATAATTCCGAAGCCACCATGGTCCGGAGCTGCAATAGCTCGTTCGTACTTGACTTCAGAATTTCGAATGTACTTGAAAATACTGTTAAAGACTTTAATGGATTCTTCGTCGATGGGATAGTGGATGTCATAAAAATGAATCTTGGACATCAAAAACAGGTTGATAACGGTGGCGAATTCAGTAAGTGAAAGAGAATGGGTAAGGTACTCCCTTGCCTGTCTCCTTAACGTTATAACTGTAGGCATCCACCGGTGTTCTTTGGTGTTGATTCCTAAATATTTGAAACCTGAGCGAAAATGGATGAATTGGAAATCTAGCGGTGATTTGGGATTGATGGTACCATAGAATTGTGATTTCTGTGTAGAAACGACACTTCCTGATACTTCACAATATGTTTGGATAATTTGTTTGGCTTGCTCATGGTCCTCTTTGGAACCGAGAATAATGGCCAAATCGTCGGCAAATGCAGCCACTTTATAAGCAGTCAAACATCGATGGGTCTGGATCCCTCCAATGGCCATAGCCAATTTGGTAATAAGTGGATCCAAAGCGATATTGAAAAGTATAGGCGAGACTGGATTGCCTTGCCTGACACCCGAAAGTAAAGGAAACGCTTTGCTGTAGTAGTTGTTGATGATAACCCTAGCTTTTTGCTGGGTAGTGAAAGCCATTAGGATACGGATAAACCTGGGAGGAAAGCCTCGAAGTGATAGGGAAAGTTCAATGTATTCATGACTTAGCCTATCAAAGGCTTTGTTAAAGTCAATTACCGCCACACCCCAATATGCATTGTAGGCGTCGGATAATTTTTCCATAACCTGAAGGATTGTACTGACACTATCATCAGCCCTACGCCCTGGAGTGAACCCAGTTTGTGCGGGATGTAATAATGTCAGTAGCAAAGGATTGAGTCGGTTGGTCAAGGCTTTACAAATAATACGAGCCGAATTGTCCATGAGACTAATTGGACGAAAATCTGTAATTGAATAAGATGACTCTTTCTTTGGAATAAGGGAAATGTAAACTTTCTTCATTGTAGCGGGGAGTTCACCGTCATTCATGATTGAGTTTGCAATTTCAGTTAGTTTGGGTGTGAATAGCGCAACTTGGTTTTTATATACTTCAGGAGGAATGCCATCAGGACCTGGAGCAGTTTGAACCTTTGCTTGTTGAATAGCTTGGTAGATTTCCATTTGTTCGATAGGAGCGTCTAGTTTCTGAACAATGGTGGGGTCTAAAGAAGACCGTCCTAACCAAAGGTGTATATAGGCAGTTTGAAAAGCGTGGGTAGGAGTCTTAGCATAAAGATTGGCATAAAAGTCTCTAGCAATCTCCAACATTTCTGGGGTAGTAAAACCTTTAATTGTACTATC